>APFE030343804.1:106521-204910 GCA_000404065.3 Pinus taeda | reverse complement strand
CCAACATCCCTTCAGATTAAGGGGGGGGAATGTTGACACCTAATCCTCAGTGATTGGGGAACTGAATGTGAACAGTCATCGAGAAGATGAACTGAACAATCACATTCTTGTATATATTAGATAGCTGGTTAAACGAATAAATGTATTAGTTTTTCTGGAGTTACTCCTGGCCTGACAGCCTTAAGCCACCATATATCCAATTTGCTTCAGTCCCCAGCCTCTCGTGTCTTTTCTTCTTCCGTGCAACGAAGCCATCCCATGCAACATATTCAACAACGTAGCATAATCTGACTGTAACGCAGTTGGAACTTTGAAATTTTTCCAGCCAAACCAGCTGTCTCCACACAAATTTGATATTTCTTAGAGTGTTTTTATATTGGCTTCATCCATCCATCCCTTCAGCTCGTTCCTGAGATTCGAGTTTACCAGCGGAGGCCTGTTCATGATGCTATCATCCCATAGCCTGATGTTTTTTCCATTTCGTGGTATCCAGTAGGCGTTGTCTCTTATTAGCGGGCCAATTTTAATAATTAGAGTGCTTAAGGGGGTTTTGTTTTAGTTTTTGGGCTGCTCCAGGCACCACAGTCTCTATCCTCTAAAATATTTCCTCCACAGCGCTAGTTGAACCCATCCTGGCTTTGGGGCTATGATCTTCCAAATCAGTTTGGCTCCCATTACTAAATTCTGTGTACTTAGATTTTTAAAGTTTAATCCTCCCTCCTGCAACGGTCTGGAGAATATTTCCCAATTAACCAGAGAGATTCTCTTCTCATTATGCTCGCCTCCTTTCCAGAGAAATTTTTTGATTAGCTCCTCCATCCTCTTAATGATTCCCACTGGCGCCAAAAGAACAGAGAATTGAAATAGTGGCAGGCTACTAAGCACAGATTTGATGAGCACTATTTTTCCGACAATGTTGAGCTAGTAGGATCCCCAGGCCTGCATTTTTTCTTTGAATTTTGCTATCTAGGGATTCCAATCCTTTTTCAAAGCCCTCTTATGAAAGATGGGCAACCCAAGGTATTTAAAGGATGTCCAGAATGCTGAGGATGCAAAGACTAGACATCTAGCTATGGAACTTGCAGAAGCAGCTGAGATATTCCGGTAGTAAACATGACATTTACCCCTGTTTAGTTCACTTCCTGAAACTTTACAGTAGTCTTCCAGCACTTCTTTAAATTTGCTTGCAGACAGTTGAGTTGCAGCCCCCAGTAACAAGGTATCATCTGCGAAGAGGGTGTGGTTGATGCTCTTAACCCCTCTTGCTATTCACAGGCCTACTATATCTTAGTCTTGTTGCTTCTTGTTTTAATAGAAGCCGAGGATAGAGGCCTGCAACATAAAGAGGAGGGGTGAGAGGGGGCACCCCTGCCTTAGCCCTGTAGAATCTTTGAAGAAGTCAGCAGCCCTGCCATTCACTAAAGGTGCAATCCAGGGTTCTGAGATACAAGCTTTGATCCACTTGATACAATTTTGACCAAATCCAAGTTTGTACAAAACAAAAAACAAAAATCTATGTCTTACACGGTAAAATGCATTAGCTAGATCTAGTTTAATGACCACACTTTTTTCTCTTTGGCAAAGACTGGAATGAATCGCCTCTTGGACCAGGATGAAATTGTCTACTAGCCGCCTCCCATGTATAAATCCACCTTGGTTCTCCGGGATGATTTTGGGGAGGATTTTCTTCAACTTGTTTGCTATTACCTTGGTAATCACTTTATATCCAATGTTACATAGGGATATAGGGAGGAATCTATTAAAAGAGTTTGCACCTTTTTCTTTAGGGATGAGGGTGAGGAATGCTGAGTTTGTTCAGCCTCCAATTTTCAGAGACTCTTGGGACTTCTGGATTATTTTAAAGAGCTCCTCAACTATTTGCCAACATGCCTGGAGAAATCTGGGCATGAAACCATCCAGATCCAGGGCTTTATCGGGTTCCATTGCTAAGAGAGCTTCCCTAACTTCGTTTTTGGTGATTTTGCCTTCAAGAGCTTGGTTCATTTTAGATGTGATGAGGTTGGGAACAAAATCTAGCAGATTGTCATTTTGGCTAGCCTCCATGCCTTCACTATACATCTTCTGAAAGTGATCTAAAGTTGCCCTCTTAATGCTGGAAAAATCTTTTAAAGTGCAGTTATCTTTTTTGATTTCAGAGATAGAATTATGGCATTTCCTGGATTGAGCCTGCTTGTGGAAAAAAGAAGAATTTTGGTCACCAGCTTTGATCCATAGACTCCTTGACTTGAGCCTCCAAAATTCTTCTTCTGCCAGACAGGCCTTATGGAATTTTTGTTGTAGCTGCGATTCCTTGTCCAACTCTTCTTTGGTGATTTCGGCAGCTTCTAGGTGGAGGTGTTGTTTTTCTAGTTCACTTTGGATTTTTTTTTTTTTTTCTGTCAAGGTCTTAAACCAGCCTTTCATAATCACTTTTACTCTTCGAAGTTTTTCCTCCCAAACAAAGAAAGGAGAGCTCTTGACTGGCTCTTTCGAGCAATCTTTGATCTTTTGCATGAAGTCTATCTCTTTAATCTATAGAGAGATAAATCTAAAAGGGAGGGGCCCCAAATCCTTAGGAGTCAACAGCTCTAGGCTAATGGGATTGTGATCTGAAACACTGTTATGGAGAATACGCATTCTAGCTTCTAACCCAAGAAGCAAGAAAGAACTTTGAACAAAAAATCTATCAAGTCTTGCTGCTATGTGACCCGGTCCAACTCTCTTATTTGACTATGTGAACGTGCCAGTGACCGGCTTTATATCTATCATATCCTAGTCTTGCATGAGATCTTTCGCCCATTCTCTTTCCAGATCTCTGACTATGCTCCCTCCTTTTTTCTGATGAGAGGAGGGTGAGATTTAGATCTCTGGCTTTGATTATGTTTTCCAGATTTTCCAGATCTGCCAATCTTTTGATGGAGTCCCAATAGTTTTTTTCCTCACTTGCATTTTTAGGAGAATACACATTAAATAGACAAATAATCTACTGGGATTCTAAATGCTGAATTTAAAAAAAAAATCTAATGGGTATTCAGGGACTCAGATATTAATGAAAACTTATTTGTGTTCCAAAGCAATCTAAGCCCTCCCGATGCTCCACGGGTAGAGGTTGCATGCACTCCACTTTTATTTGAATTTTTTTTGCTTATCTGGAGGAAAGTTGTGTCCTCCAATTTTGTCTCCTGGATGAGAAGGATATCTGAGGCTTCCAGTATTATTAAACTCTTTATTTCTTCTTCTTTAGCTATGGTGCCCATTCCCCTACAATTCCAGGAGACTATCTTCATCATTTATTTTTGCCTTGATGAGCTCCCTTGGAGCCCTGAGTTTGAATCCTCGTCATCTTTGGGGTTTTTGATAGAAGCTTCTCTAATGTAGGCTAGTTTCCATGGAGCTTGTACTTATAGGTCTCTTATTCTCTTTTTTCCTTTGAAGACTTGCGTCCTCTTGTAGAAATTATAGGAGAAGACTGAGATTCACCTATTTCCCCTTCTTCCTCCGATTCCTCGGACTCTTGAGTTTCCTCCTCCTCTTCTGATATCCTCCCTTTGGATCTCTTTGGAACACTTTTGGTGGAGGGGGAGGCTTTAGATGGAGAGGCCTACCTCCTTTGGTATTTCTGTCTCCTCGGTGGTCATAATTTCAGATCCAAGGACCTCGAATTTATTCCCTTGGCTTTCCATGGATGGTTTCTGAGCAGGGCCCGCTTGATGAGCTTTAAAATTTCCATTTGCATTCTTCTTGTGAGAGGTTTTGGAGCACTTTGCCTGATTCCATCCTTCTTCGTTCCCTTTTTCTTCCACCCCTTTGGACGGGAAGTCTCTGGCAAAGTGTCCGTAAACGTGACACTTCTGGCATTTGAACGGCAGCTGCTCATAATCCAGTTTTTGCACATGAGTCTAGGGACCTACAACTATTTTGATGGCTTCTAGTAGTCCGACCTCAAGATATACCTCCACATAGATTCTAGCACAATCATACTGATCTTTACTGTTGGCCTTGTCTATAAATTTTCCAAGGGTATTTCCTATGTGCTTCAGAGAGTCCCAGTTCCATCAGTGAACTGGAAGATTGGGGAGTCTCACCCACACCGGGACCGCTGTAGGCACATCCACCGCCGGATCGAAGTTTGGCATCCATTTATTTAAATACAACCCTTGGGGTCCCATGAAGTAGGGGCCATTCCTGAAAATGAGGTCTTTGTCCTCTTTTGCATAGAATTCAAACAAAAAATATCCTCTCCCGAGGAAGTAAGAGGTTACCTTGTTTTTTTATCAAAGGTGCCTAGTTCCTAGCGACCCAGTTCTCAGTTGATTTCAGGGAAGGCCAAAGTCCTGTAAACTGACCAACCAAGGCACGATCTACCAGAGACAATGCTACTTGGATCAGTCCTTCTGGCGGAAGGGCGATCTCAGGGATATCTTCGAGCTTTTTCACAAACTTTGCTGCTTTTGTTATCTTCTTCTTTGGCAATGAGGCCAGCAATGATTTGAACGCCTCAGCGGCAGAGGGTGGAGGAGGGGAGGGAGGCCCCTGTGGGTGAGTCGGCTCCTCCATGGAGAGCCAGCAGTCCCAGCCAGGCTAGACGTAGCCTGCAGCAAGGCCCTCGCGCAGTCCCAGACCCAACCTGCTCGCAGAGCAGAACTCGCAGGTTACAGAGCTGTAATTTAAGGGTCCAGAGGAAAGCTCAGCAGCAGAAGGCTGCCAAGCCTAGAGCAAGGAGCAGAGATCAACGTGGAATGAACCAGCCAAGAGGAAGGGATGGATGCAGCCCGACAGTAGCAAGCTGCCAGGCAGGGCTACTGCAGGAGGCAGCAAGAGGCGCAGGCTAGGTCACGGGTGCAACAAAACAATCTTAAACCTCTATCTAGCAGCAATAAATATTCTTCACAAGTTATTCGGAATAAGCAGAGGTAATAAATTGTTGTTTTTAAAAATTATTATTAATATTATTGTTATTTTTTAATGGTGGAACTAAATTCAACACCATGAAAAACCCCTAGGTTATCCAAAATCCTGAAGCCTGACAACTGTAACCCATATTTCCCAATATTTCTGTTGGATGCCTGTCAAATTCTTGCAAGGATTTCCATTATTTTTCAGGAAAAATTGTGGCCTCATTAGACTACTCCTATATTTTAATATTTAATATTTAATGTTATATATGCCAAACACTATAACATATATAACTTAAAACTTAATTTTTATAGTCTTAAAACTTACGTTAAAAATAAATTTTATTATTTTAGAAGTTAACACTCAGAGAGTTAACATTGTGTTTCTCTTGCAAAGTGGGAATAACAGTGGGATTTGTAAATTTTCATAGTTATTGGTATAACATGTTAAAATGATTCATGTCATTTAAATTTTGAAAGAAAATGAATATAGCTAGGAAAAACTCTACGTCGATATAAAAATAAATAAATTAATCACGAGAAAGGTTGAGTTTGTTACTCACTAACCATTCATATCTCATACAAATTATAATGAGAAGTTAAATTTGTCAACCATGTTCGATAAGAGAAACACCCCATGATGAAAAATTTTCCATCAAATTCTATCCCTAAGTGGGAATATTATGGTGATCCTCTAAAATAGCATTGCAAAATTGCCATTAAAATGGGACACAAAATGATAGGAAATTATTGGTGGTATTAGATATAATACTAAATTTATAAATTAACAATCATTAAGAAAAATATATATACTTATGATCTTGCATATAATAGTTAAAATTACCATGTGAACTCTCTAAATCACCTTTTTGCGAGGGTTCAACAAAATCATTCAAAAAAAAGATGTCACCAATAAAATCCCCTAATATTTCATTGTGTCCTAAAAAAGAGAGCAAGCCCGACCTATGAAAGTGTTTCAACAAAATTACAAAATCCTGGTATTAAACATGAGACCACTTTAGCCTACCATCCTTAAGTGAATGGGTAGGCTAAAAGCACAAATAATGTGTTAGAACATATTTGAATAGAAACAATGGCTCCTAATTGGTAAGATTGGGCCTATAGGATCCTTGAAGCCATATGGGCTTATCACACTACTTGGTGTAATACCATAGGAATTTCTCCCTACCAATTTGTCTATGGTGAAAGCCCCAATTTCCCAATCAAATTTGAGATTAAGACTCTTTGAACAACCCAAGAAGTTTGATTGTACTACCTTTTTAATTTTATTTTACTTTAAGATACAATTGTTGCTACCTCAATTTACCATTTTTTTCCCTCAAGTAACAATTGATGTCCCCTCAAGTCACAATTTCTATTGCCTTAGGTCTCAACTACTTCAACCTCTAAATTCTATTTTATACATGTGTGCCTCTTGGGACTTGTTATTTTCTATGATACTTTAATTTCCCTTTATCCTTTAATTTTTTGTTTGATTTTTTTGTGTGTTTGATTTTCCACTCTTTTTATTTGATTTTAATTTAAGATAAAATTGTTGTTACCTAGAATAACCATTGTTGTTCCCTAAAGTAACAATTACGGTTCCCTTAAGTAGCAGTTTTTGTTCCCTCAAAGTCACAATTGTTGTTCCTCAACTAAGAGTTGTTGTTCCCTCAAGTAATATTTGCTCATACGGCCCCTCCACCCTAAACCTCACATGACTCTCGATATTCCCAACACCCAGTTTATTTATTATAAATTATTTTAAAGCAACATAGTAATAATCAATCATATATAGAAATTATTAAGAAAAAAATATTTAAGTTAAATGAAAGCGACAAAATCTACAACTGAAAACATATAAACACATACCTTGTACATTACAACATTTTGATATCATTAATCTTCTTCTTCATCCATCAGATCAACATTTATGTCATCCTATTAAAAAATGACCTTGAAATGATCTACAATTTTAATATCATCATCAATGTCATCATTTCCAATAATCATATCATCATCCATACCATCCTGATGAACATTGTATCCTACATTTGGTTCAAATTCTTCAAGTTCTTCATCTGATAATACATCATCAATATGATCTTCATCAAGAAAATTGTCTCAAACATGTCCTTGAACTTCTTCGACACCTTCATGATTTGACACATGCTCATCAACTAACTACTCCTCTACACCATCATCCTCTTAAACATTATCATCTTCTTCTGGTACATTATACTCTACCAACATTCCTCTTGGATCATATCTAAAAACATATTACCAACTCGCTCTACCTTGAACCTTTGAGTAAAATATCTATTCGCATTATCTTGGAAGAACATAACGATCTAATCCTGGCTCAAATGACCTTTTATTAACCATGGTAAATCCATTAGCATGCTAAATAATAGTTCTATTGGGAACATGTTCATTCATTTGTAGCCTATACCATTTCATGTTGAATACAGCCAACTTGAACAAATCAATGTCACACTCAAGTATGTCATCCAAATACCCATAGTATCAATTTTTAGAGACTTGTGGATGCGTGTCACTTATAGAGGAAACATTAGTGATATAAAAGATTGCAGTTATCCCACTTCCTCTATTAATCCAAGTTTTTGGTGTGAAACTTATGACCTTTGTACCACATAGCGTTGTGGTGTTTCAACTACAATATGCCAAACACATAAGAAAGGAATTGTCATTTAATAAACATATTCATATATATAACTTGGAAAGTATCAGAAAAAACATTCTCGCATTAAAATTAATAATATACTTATCAAAATAAATTAATAAACTATTGTAGATGGTGAAAATGCATGCTTGCCTATTTATATTTGAAACCATTTGTTAAATCATTTTTTCTCTCCATAAGAATTGACATGTCAGGCATGACAAAATTCTTAAACTAATGCAAATACCCCTTGCCATGATAACGTACCATGAGATTGTTCACATCTTTAAATACATGGCTTCCTCCTGTTGTATCTTTGTAAATAGTTCTAGATTCAGGAATTGTGCCAAAGCATCTAAGGTTTTTAATTGAATTGGATGATCAATGCATTAAAAAGTTAACACTTGTGTAATCCAAATATTTCTTAGAAGTTCAAAGGGGTGATTTTCATTCATAATAGCATAAAATATTTGAATTGATTTTGAAAGTCGAAAAGGGAGAAGATATATGAAAATTAAACAATTAGATTTAATTCTTAATTCACCAGATATAGTAGATGTGTGCAGAAGAATTCTATAGCCAAACAAATATATATTCAAGAGATGACAAAAGACAATAATTTAAAGGTGCCGATGAATTAATTCAAATAGACTCTTCAATTAGCTAATCTCCATAATGATGATAACTTTGTAGCGGGCTATCAGGGAAGCTAATACTTAAATTAGCCTTACCATAACTCTTATGTTACCTTGAATATATGATGAAAAACATAGATGAATATACTAGAAAAACTCACATGAACAAAATGTTATTAAGATTGAAGTAAAACTCATTTGATTATGTTAAAAAACTTTCATAAAAGTACAATAATATATCTGGATTATCACAAGGGTTCAACCCTTCTTACATCGAATTACAAAATATTTATAGAGTGTAATTAAAAAATATCTAATCTAATACAATCCTTTACAAAATAAAATATTATCCAAAATGATTTGGACATATTACACTAATAACAATATAAAAATAGACTTTCTGAACTGATTTGCAAAATCAACACTATATTCGAGGGTGTTGTTTGTAACTGTTGTCTGAAAACCTATTTTTTCTCTTTTTACGTCTAGGAGGATCTCGTCAGATTAGTTTCATAGGTCATTGTCAATGTTCAGTGTTGTCATCAATTCAGTTCGGTGTTGTTGGCTTCAACAGTGTTGGTTATGGATCAGGTTGTTCAGGTAATATGGTTTTTCATGGCATTCAATTGAGATGGTTTAGCACTTGTCTTTCGACTTGTGTTCATTGACAATTCCGCCAGGATTCATCGATGACATGTGTCTATTGTTCAGCTAGCAAGATTTGGTTTTCGGCAAAGGTTGTCTTCTGCCTTTGTAGGATTTGCATGTCGACAAAGGGTTGTCATCGCAAATGTTGTTTGTGTCTATGATAGGCATGTGGTTTATTGTCATCATGTGACAAACGTTTCTAAATGTTTCTTTGTGACATTGGTTGTAAAAGGGGCGTTGTACATCTAATGTAAATCTAAAACCCTAAACCTTTTTCCATTTAATAAAATACTTAAAACCTATTCTAATCCTAAGTTCAAAAACCCTAAACCTATCGCATTACCAATACAACATGTTATATAACGTAAAAGCTTAACCAGAATAAACTCTCGGCTATGTTATACATTGTAAAACATACAAAACATTATAAAAACTTTACACAGGCCCTAACAGCCACCCTAACCGCAACAAAATCGCGAAGGGGGCAGGCCATGTGAACGTGTTTTGTATGAGAACCGTCGGAGTATTAAATTGTGGAGGTTAACCGCTAGTTGGAACTACAGAATGGAACATGTGATGAGAATAGGGATATACTGTCGGGTAGCATTTCCTGCAGCCTTAACCACAACAGATACGGTGGCATGTGATTGAAACTTCACCGCATAGTTAATAGATGATTGTTGGATCTAACCGTGTCACCGTAGTCGAATCAGGCATGTGACAGGGTCATGTGTTGACCGTTGGGTGGTAACCTCCAAGTCTCGGAGCATCATCATTGAAACCATAAGAAAGTTAATCGCAGTGATAATGCCTGCTCACATGAGCTGTCCAACCTCCGCCTGGTTATTCTGACCGTAAATAGTTATGAGTTTAATACAACGTATTTTTGGGTTTTATTATGGTTTTGTTTGTTCGAAACTAATTCCTCCACCATGTAACCTAGCCTATGTGTCAACTTACAACTATATTGAGGCTTCCAAACATCCAGAAGGCAACCAATTCACCTCAAACTTAGCCAAAAGACGTTTTGATGTACCTGTAAGCCTTTAAAGAGCATTTTTTCTTCATTGATGAGAAGGAGAGAGTGGTTTTGGTTTCTTGTATGCATATTCTGGAGGTCATAAGCTGTTTTGTTTTCAATGTAATATGAGTATTTGGAGTCGGAATCGGGAACCATGACAAGGGCTGGAAATCTAGTTCAGAGGACCTGCGTGCACATTTAGTTTGGTCAAATCCCTGTTTAATCCACCTCTACTGTTTCAGTCCTAATAAAGCGGTCGCCCATCTTGAAAGCGAACTCGAAGACATAGTCCATCAGGGATGAACTCCGTAATCAACTTTGTTGTCTGGTATCGCTATGTTTTTACTATTTTCACTTCTGTTGTGCATTTTAATTATGTTTAATTAGCTGTCATAAAGTCTTATTCTCAAGCAATTTTCTTCGATTTCCACGCTTTCAGCTAACATTCAATTCATTAATGGTTAATCAATTCTACATCATTTTTAGTCTATGATCATGTCATATCATTTAATTTGGTATCAGAGCAGGTTGTGTTTGTAGAATTTTCCATTGAATGTTAACCAGGTCAAAGTCACAACGAGGAGAAGGAATCCTTGAGAAGGTTGGTCTAGAGATTGGAAAGTGACGAGTTGTTCATAATTCGACCATGTCAGGATCTGATGCAGGTGAAAACTCTGAAACTAAGATGAGTGATGAACATTTTTAGCAAGCATTCTTGACTATGCAACAAATGTTGCGAGAACTGTACAAAGACAAGAAGGCGAGAGATACACCTTCTTCTTCAAATACATCAAAGAAGGATAGAGGTAAAGGAAAGGCTGATAAACCACCTTCACCTCCATCATCTCCATCATCACCATCATCTTCTTCTTCTTCCAGTGCAGAATCTGAAACAGATAAGAAACCTAAGAAAACATCTCTTTTGAAACTTGATGTGAAATTTGAGTTACCTATTTATGATGGCGAAATGAATCCTGAAAAGGTAGATAACTAGATTAAGTAGTTAGAAGTGTATTGTCGCATTCAAAACATTTCTAGAGATTAAAAAAAAATCAGTTAGCTACACTTAGAATGGGGGGAACAAATTTAATCTTGTGGGAAAGTAAAACTCAGACAGATGTAAAGCGTAAAGGAAATGTCATCTCTTCATAGTCTAAGTTTTTAAAAGCTCTTAGGAAATAGTTCTATCCTTTAGTATACATGCAGCAAGTTGTTATTGATTGGCAACATTTGAGGCAAGGTAAAGGGTAGAGTGTTCAAGAGTTTACTCAAGAGTTCAAAAAGAAAGCATCGGTGCTTGGTATTTCATTAAAACACATTGGCAGTTTACATTCATATTTGCAACATATGTTATTGATGTTTAATCCTGATGATTTTGATGAATTGTTTGTTCAGGCCATACATATTGAATCAGGTGGCAGACCATTCAATTTTTCATCGCAGTCATCCAAAGAGTTGGAAATCAAATATTCCAGTGACAGTAAGGGGAAGAACATTTTGAAGAGAAGGAAATCAATGATTGTTCAGAAGGAAAGGCCTACTTGTTCTCATTGCCAGAGAACCAGTCATGATGAATCTAAGTGTTGGAAACTTCATCCAGAACTTAAGCCCAAAAATTTCCTTGAGGAGAAGGATGAAAAGAAGGCAATTGCAGCAGTCTAGCAAGATCTAGGTTTAGATTCAAGTGTTGAAAGGAGCCTAACCACTATAGTTATAACAGGGAAAACTTCTGGCACTGGTTCAAGTTTGAAAACTATTACATCTTCATCAAACATAAATCCTTAAAATGAGGATTAAACAGTTGAATTGTTTAACATAAGGATAACTTCTAAGCATATAAATATAGACACAATGTTTGATAGTGGATCACAGGCAAATTTAATCTCTGAATATTTAGTTAAAATTTTTGGTTTGGAAACACAGAATCATCCACAACCTTACCCATTAGGATGGCTAAATAAATCAACTCAAATAAAAGTCACCAAACAATGTCGATTAAGATTTCCCATTATAGCTAATTACATTGATGAAGTGGAATTAGATGTGATTCTAGTAGACATATGTGGAGTTGTCTTAGGAGGTCCTTATTTTTATGATCATGATGCAATATTTTATAGGAGAGAACATAAATATCACCTTAAGAAAGATGGGGCTGAATTTATTGTTAGGGCGCATCAAAGTAGAAATCATTTGAATATTAATGCTAATCCGGTGAAGTGATTAATTAGTTCAAATAAAATATTTGTAATCATGTGTGTAAAGGAGCAACATAATAATCAACATGATGCTTGTTTGAGTTATGAGACTCAGCTTAAAGATAGTTTGGTCAAAGAGATAGAAACTATTCCAGTCCTATGTAAAACCAAACATCTTAGTCATAATCAGGGAATACAACATGAATTACAGCTTGTGCCTAAAGCTTCTCTTCCTAATGTCAGAATGAATCAATTTAGTTCAAGTTTGGAACTTAACAGTTATAGGGATACAGGTCAGTATTGGGGAAAGTTAGTGTTCAATTTCTCTTGTATTGTGTTGTCAGTTCATGTTTCAAATAGTTTGGAAACCTCTTTTCAAGTGGAAAGGAAGCCTATTTGTTTTCATATCAAAGCCTTTTCTAAAGCAATGTCAAAGTATCTAAGGGAAACTTATGCATTAGGGGAAAGTGCTAATCAATGGAAACATCATTTAATGAATATGGAAAAAGTGATTCAAACAAATCAATAGCTAATTCAATACTTTCAAAGACAAACTAAGTTGTAGTAAACTTCACCTTATAGTTTGATGGGTTCATTGCAGCAAATTCACTTAGTAATCAGGAATCCGGAAATTATAGCTAGTTTGATGTCAAGAATATCTTTGATTGTCTCTGTCATTCCGCAAAATAGATTGTTAATGCATGTTGATGGTATTGAACAATATCCTGTAGAGGCTATTTTCAAAGATGATTATGAATCACTAACTCATGTTTCTTGATGGAAAGAAACCAATTTCCATGTTCATAATAGGTTCTTTGCCCATTGTCACAAGTTGTTCATACTACAAATGGATGAAACAGGTCATCGACTCAAAATGTGCCATGGTGAGCATCATCAGTGTCATCGCTTTCTAGTGATTGATCAAATGTATTGGTACATCATCAGGTCAAGGTGGAAAGAGAGGGAGTTCTACCCTCATCGACTATTTATCTAGTCAAACTTTTGTTGTCCAAAAGCTTTCAAGTGGAGAGGATTGATCCAGGAGGATGTCGTCATATCAGTTGAACGAGTCATCGTTAGTGTTTAGTGTTGTCGTAAACTTCGACAGTGTTGGTTATGGATAAGGTTGTTCAGGTAATATGGTTTTTCATGGTGTTCAATTGAGATGGTTTAGCACCTGGCTGTCGACTTGTGTTCATCCACAGTTCCGCCAGGATTGGTTGATGACATGTGTTTGTCATTCGCCTCGCAGGATTTGGTTTTTCGACAAAGGTTGTCTTCTGCCTTCACAGGATTTGGGTGTGGACAAAGGGTTGTCGTCACAAATGTCGTTTGTGTCGACGATATGCATGTGGTTTATTGTTGTCATGTGAAAAACATTTCTAAATGTTGCTTTGTGACATTTGTTGTAAATGGGGTGTTGTACACCTAATGTAAATCTAAAACCCTAAACCTTTTTCCATGTAACCAAATACTTAAAACATATGCTAATCCTAAGTTCAAAAACCCTAAACATATCGCATTACCAATACAGCTTGTTATATAACATAAAAACCTAACCAAAATAAACTCTCGGCTATGTTATACATTGTAAAACATACAAAACATTATAAAACCTTTACATAGGCCCTAACCACCACCCTAAGTGCAACAGAACCGAAAAGGTGACAGGCCATGTGAACGTGTTGTGTATGAGAACCGTCAAAGTATTAAAACGTGGAGGTTAACCACCAGTTGGAACCATGGAATGAAATGTGTGATTAGAACAGGGATAGACAATTGGGTAGCATTGACTGCAATCTTAACCACAACAGATACGGTGGCATGTGATTGGAACTTCACCGCACAGTTAATAGATGACCACTGGATCTAATCGTGGGTCCTCACCGCAGTGGAATCGGGCATGTGACAGGGTCATATGTTGACCGTCGGGTGGTAACCTCATCGTCAGCAAAACTATCGGTGAGTTAACCATTGTGATAACACCGGGTCACATGAGTTGTCAAACCTCCACCCAATTAATCTAATCACAAACGGTTATGCGTTTAATACAATGTATTTTTGGGTTTTATTATGGTTTTGTTTGTTTGAAAATAATTCCTCCACCATGTAACCAAGCCTATGTGTCAACTTACAACTAGACCGAGGCTTCCAAACATCTAGAAGGCAACCAATTCACCTCAAACTTAGCCAAAAGAGGTTTTGATGTACTTGCGCCCTTTAAAGGGTAGTTTTTCTTCATTGATCAGAAGGAGAGAGTGGTTTTGGTTTCTTGTATGCAGATTCTGGAGGTCATAGGTAGTTTTGTTTTTAGTGTAATAGGAGCATCCAGAGTTGGAATTGGGAATTGTGATAGTTGTTGGAAAGTTGGTTCAGAGGTCTATCCATTGATAGTGGCTAGAAGTGCCTGCATGCACATTTAGTTTGGTCAAATCCCTTTGTAATCGACCTCTATTGTTTCAATCCTAATAAAGTGGTCACCCATCTTGAAAGCGGACTCGGAGACGTAGTCCATCAGGGACGAACTCCGTAATCAAATTTGTTGTCTAGTATCATTGTGTTTTGACTGTTTTCACTTCTGTTATGCATCTTAATTATGTTTAATCAACTGTCATAAGGTGTTCTTATCAAGAAATTTTATTTGATTTCTGCACTTTCAACTAACATTCAATTCATTAATGGTTAATCAATTCTGCATCAGTTTTAGTCTATGATCATTTCAGATCATTTTTTTTCCTTATTTCACTATAATGACACCTAAAAATATGTATTCAACTCTTGTTTTCCTGTGCTTCTTCCTTGGAATGCTGCATTTAGTTTACTCAATAAGATCGAGTAACTCGTCACATCTTTCATAATCTAGAATTGATAATTAAAGCACTCTTATGTATGCTTTATCCGCCTCTATGTACTTTTCAAAATTCAGTCTAGTTGAATTTCATGCTGGATAAATAAATCATATTCGAGAACTTGTAGAAAAGAGTTACCACTTATGATTCCCTTTAGCAAAATTTGACTTGTCCACTATTATGTTATGTAATCTATGTTGGTAATTTTCTAGTGGAGTCAATTGGCCACTAGAACATCTTAGAGGTGGAAGTCATTTTTGTTGTAGGATGGAATATTTTCTGTGAAATTTCTTTATCTGCACTTCTAAGTTTTGACATTTATTTTCTAATTGTAACATTAAATTTATTTTAGTAAAAAACAAAATTGACTTCTAGGACTATGTCAGCCCTATCTTCAATTCCTAAGTCTTCAAATTCAACATTTGTCTTTCAATTCCACACCTTGATAATCTTTGTTGCCTCCCATGGCTTATGATCCAAGTATTATTTAATCTCTTCTATGGTTGCCTTTACTTTTCTTACCAATTCCTCTTGTTCAAAGATAATCTCAACAGATGTGTAGAGCTCTGACATGGTTGAATTAATATCAACTAAAAATGTTTTCCTTTGCTTCAGATAATGTCTGTGTTGTGATTTATTTATCTACATACTTTTCAAGCTACTTGGTTAGCTTCATTTTTTTTTTTGTATTTCAGATATATATGCATTATCTGATTTTATTTTATTTTCTTCCATCCTTTGCAATGTTAGTTTTAATTTTTCTATTTCCACATTTTTTAGGGATAAATCTTCCACGACCTTTGATATATTTATGTGGCTTCTTCACTAGCTGTCCCTGTATGTACTGCATAAATCCTTACACTTGTCTGTTGCTCTTTTTCTCTTAACATGCTTTCCATATCAACTTCCATTTTCTGTATGTGGATGTTCTTCTCCAAAATCATCTTCAACATGTTTTCTTTCTCTTTCTCAAGTTGTCCTGCTTCCTTTGTTTGTGGATGCTCTGGTATAGGTAATTTTAGATGCTTTATTATTTCTTGTATATCTAAATTTTTTCTCTTGGCTTTTTACTTAGCATCGTTGACATCATCAGGATCCAATCCTAGCTTTATCACCATATCTTCCAGACCTTTTATTCTTGTACCCTTGGCTAAGGAATCCATTCTTTCTAACTTGAACTATGAATGAATATTATTTAAAGATGTTTGCAATCTAAAAGCTGTCATAGCTAAACTTGTTAGTGAGGAATAAATCATCTCACCTACCTGTTTATGGAGATTGATCTGATCTATTGGGTGTATCTACTTAGTATTTAAGGGAAAACACAAAATCCTTATAATCATCTACACTTTTAGGAACTATTACTTTTGGCTCAAGGAATGCCAATTGAAATTTCCCTCTATCACGGTCTATTATAGATAAGAGCCTATGTTGAGTGGTAGATGAACGTTGCCAGAACTTAGTATAGGTGGAATTTTTCAATGCCTCATTCTTTTTCTTCATTTCTCTAAGTATGGAAAATATACTTTGTTTTCCTAAAGATGGAGAAACATGAGAAGTAGGAGAATCAATGGTTATTTTTTCAGTTTTCTTAAATAAAAAAGAAGGCTTGCCTAATAATACCATTGTAGTTTGTTCTTTTGAATTTATGCCTTATGATGACTCCTCTTCTATTTTCATTGACTTCCTCCTTTTGAAAACTATGAAACCATCTGCTTTAAGCCCTGAAATTGTAGCTGACACACTTTCTCTTAGTATTTTCAATTCCTTTTCTAAGTGGAGGTATTTTCTTCAGTCCCTTGTAGTGTGTTTTCTTCCCATTCTTCTCGATTTGAAAACTACTAAATCTTTAGATTTGTTATATGAACATAAGACATTGACTTTTGCTTAGATCTTATCTTTAAATTATTCCTAGTGGGTCATAAGGCCAACTGAAACTTAATTTAAATTTCATTTGCTTGAGTAGGCTGTCCAGTTCCTTATTTGTTGCTCTGGTATTAACAACTAATGGGACAATTTGTGCTTTTAACTTGAACTTATCTTTCCGCTTCCTTGACACAAAAATGTATTTATCCATATTCATTCTCTACCAAAAATTGGAAAATTGGAAATTTATAAGTAAGAAATTCACAACCATAGACTCTAATTTCTGTAAATTTTTGATAGAGACACCAGTGTCCAACCTTAGATTATTCACTGAGATGTAAAATTATTTTGATTTCTATAGAGACTCTAGGAACTACATCACTGCTCAAAATACATAATGCCATGTGCAAAAACCGATTAACAAAATCATTGAAAGAGTATTCCTCTGTGTTCCTAACTAGAGAGGTCCAGTGGATGACTAATTGTGGCTTTCCCTATGAATACAACTTTTGTAATGGGAATTTAAACCTTTCTAGTTGACGATACAAAAATAGATAAACTAGAACATATTGATGTTTGAAAGACCCTTCAAGACTCAATTTTGGGAATTGATCATGTATAAAATCTGATAAAAACTAACTAAATTTAAAAAGAATAGAGGGTTTCTTTGCATATGAAAATAATGACATAAAGCTGAGGATGAATTCATCTACCCACTGATTAGTTTGATATGCTAAAAGAAAAGAAACCATATAAGTAACTTTCCTAGACATCTCTAGAAAAATTGCAGAAAAATATGGTGGATTAGTTCTAGGAAATTATGAATTTTTGGACAGAAAATAATAAAAAATGTGGGCTCACCGCTGAAAATTAAGCCTCATAAATTTTCATGAGGGAATCAACTGAAAAATGATGAAGAGGGCCTTGGGGGATTGATCTTCAACTATTGACAAATCGATTCATGGGTTATTGAGAACAAAAATTCATTATTTCTAGCCACTATGGTTCTTTGGTTTGGTAAGTAATGACTTTTGCACCAAGTGGCTAATTCAGGAAAATGATACGTTTTGGGAAGACAAAATTGGGGCAAAATTGACTCCCAGAAGCAAAATTTGTGATTGAAATCCTCAAATTTTTTATATTCCCATTGGAGTTCATAGAGATCGAATTCACATTCATTTTCAGTAATTTTGTATTGTGCATCGATCAAAGGGATTTCATCCAAGTTAATGACAAGGTGTAAGGTCATACTCTCTACAACTATTTTCAATTTTCCCTTTTGACTAGCCATTTCAAGAGATTAATAGAATAGAGGATAAATTAGGAAATTACCTGGTCAAATTGCTCTCTGATAACATGGAGGATTTCTACAACTGGTTGCTATTTGGTCTATCAGAGCTCTTTGGGCAAGAATAGCAAAAGGATAGAAATGGAGTGATAGCTAAGATATAAATTTAAAATGGGTTTCAACAGTTTAATCCAATTTATTGTTATTGGAATGCATATATTTATTAACTAGAATGTTGGTCGGAGAATTAAATGGTTTAATAGATAAATTTACCAATTTATTGGAAGGTTTGGCAATTATTAGCGGCGTGCTAGATTAGAGTGAGTGTTGGTGGAGGAATTGGCAGTGGGCTGAAACAATTTGCGGGGGATGGGTAGGTAGTAAGTTGTATACGATGGGGCTCCTGAAATGCATGGGAGCATGCCACGTAATGAATGATGGTAAAGATAAAATGACTTTGTGGATTGACCCCCCCTTTTTTTATCCATTGGGAGTGCAAGGGGTCCCACAATTGCTTGCTAGCCGTTGGTTCAGGCAAGTGCAATCTTGAATGTTGAAAGGTACTCACCATTTAACTCCTTCGACGACAGTTCATTATCTGCATAATTTAAACCAATTTTTGTGATGATTGAAATTTTAAAAGTGACATTTGAATTTCCTCACTTATTACAAAGTGAAAAAATTAAATTTTAACTAAAATTTTGAAAGAAACTTATGCATTTCAAAATAATCAAATGCATAGGTAAAATGAAGTTACAACATCAGCTCCATCTAGGGACTACTTCGCCCTGCAGCATGCAAAGAGCCTGCAGATCCATGTGTCTTCTCCTCAGGTTATGGAGTCTTTACTGTGAAAAATCACACTTACTCTAGAAATGTAAATGAAACTAGATATATACAACAATGGTGTTGAAAACTTACTTAGTACTGGATGTAATGTTTTAAATATTTCCCATTGACTAGAAATGAGAAATATTCTCCTTCCAAATTGTGAAGAATGAAGGTATTATTGCCTCTGACTTCAGCAAAGATGAAAGGTCCCAACTAAATATTTTTGAACTTTCCATGCTTTCCTTTTTACTGTCTTCTTGCATCCCATCTAAGAACTAAGTCACCTTTCTTGAAATCCCTCTCTCAAGCATTTTTTTCAAACAAACTTTTCATATTGTCCTAGTATTGTAGAAGTTTGTGTTGAACTTATTCCCTGTCCTGATTAAGCTCAATAATTTGATTTATCCTTCTTGAAAAATCACTAGTCTCTACATATCAATCCTACAAAAAACTCATGATCAGAAATGCTAACTGAGTAGGGAAAATAGATTATATTCCATAAGCATGCTGAAAATGATATTTATCAATATACCTTTTAGGTGAAACTCTATTTTCCCAAACTACATATTTCAAATGGCTATCCCAACTTCTTTTATGATCTTCTAACACTTTCTTGATGACTTTGATTAGACATTTGTTTGATGATTTTGCCAGCCCATTCCCTTGTGGGTAATAAGGTGTAGATTTATGTAAAGCAATCTGGTATTTCTCACAAAATTCAATCATCTTAATGCTACTAAAAGCTTGAGCATTATCTGTAAATATTTGTCTTGGATAAAAAAAATATAGACAAAATGTTTTCTTCAATAAATTTCATAACTACTACAATTGTTGCATTCCTTACAAGAATAACTTCTACCCACTTTGTGAAGTGATCAACTATTGCAAAGTATCCATCTGTTTTGATTACTTGAATAAGGAACTAATTCACTGATGAAATCTAATCCCCACTGCGAGAAAGAAGCTTCCAATGAAACTAGAACAAGAGGGAGTGATGCTAACCTATGTTTTCCTACAAAAATATGACAACAAATACAACTTCTCACCATTGATCTAACCCGTGAAAACAACTTTGGCCAATATAATCTTGCTCTGAGTATTTTATGTGCTGTTTCTTTCCAAGCATAATGACCTCCACATAATCCTTCATGAAATTGTTCAATCACCCCTTTCGCTTCACTTTCAGTTAAACATAATAAGATAATATTTAATGGATCTTTCCAATACATGTTTACATTGTCTATACAATATTTCATGGCTTTAAGCTTGAGAGATCTACATTGATTCTTCATGAATTGAAGAGGGTATTCAAAATCATGCAAAAAAAATGTACAATATCTTTAATATACCAATGTGACAATAAAAAATTTCATCAATATGCAAAGGAAGTGGCATTGATCTGGGATAAGGTTCTTATGGAATATTCTCCTCTGAAACAAAATAAGGTTCTTGTGGATTATTCTCCTATGAAACAAAATAAGGTTCTTGTAGATTCTTCTTGTCTGAAACATAATATGGTTCTTGTGGATTCTTCTCCTCTAAAACCTACATTATTGAATTCATGCTGAAATTTTTTTAGTTTGATTTTATCAAAAACTTATCTAGACCCTATCCTTTCACCAACTTTGTTGTTTTGATATCTAAATCAAACTCTAGGATCTTAGCAATTTGTCTCCCCCTATTTCCATCCATATTAGGCTGAGTCAACACTATATTTACTGCATTCTTATGCACATAAGAAATTATGGGAGAATGTAGGACAGAAATTCCAAAAGCTTGTACCAAAGCATAAGCTTGTTATTCTATTAAGTCATATTTCAGTTTTTTATCCCTCATGAATTTTATAAAGAAAGAATTCGGTCGCTCATGTTGATCTTAATTTTTCTACAATAAAACTGCTGCTATTATGGTATCTGAAGCAAAGGAGAAAATATTGAAGAGTTTCTAATAATTAGGACTGACAAGTATTGGAGCTTTAGAAATTGATTTTTTGATCTAAGAAAAATAGAATCTAGCTTGTGTGGTAGAGCTTACTTCATTATCTTTCTTAAGAATATCAGTAATGTCTTTAACAATTTCAATATAATGAGGTATGAACCTTCTTAAATTTTTTATCTTCCTTAGGAATGACTGATTTTCTTTCTTATTTCTGGCAGACTAATTACCTAAATTTCTCAATCTCTTTTAGGGTATATTGTAACTCCTTTTGAAATAATATGTCCTAACAATTTCCATTCCCTCATGGAAAACAATGATTTTTTAGGATTAAGAGAAATCCCAAATTTTCTACAACTCTAAAATACTTTCCTTAAATGTTTGATATGTTTTGAATTAGACTCTGAAAATATTTTCAAATCATAAAGGTAAATAACCATGACCCTGTTTACCTTACCAACAAATTCCAAATCCATGGCTCTTTGAAATGTTGCACCATCATTAATCAAACCAAAAGGAATTTTGGCATGCTTGAAAGTCCCCCATGGGGTTGTGAAAGATTTAGTTTCTTTGTCTTCTTGGCTAGCTAAAATCTGATTATATCTAGAAAAACCATCCAACATTGAAATCCTGTCAGAAACTGTTACTTTTTGAAGTTGATCCATCTTTGGTAGTGGATAATTATCTTTCAATGACAATTTATCTAGGTTTCTAAAATCAATACACAATCTTATTTTTCCATTCTTCTTTCTAACAGGCACCAAGTTAGCTATCCATTCAGAATATCTTAGAGGAACAATAATTTTTTCATCTAACAACTTATTTACCTCTTTCTTGATAATTCGCAACAAAACTGGGTTAATCCTTCTCAATTTTTGTTGAAATGGTTTAGCTCCTCATTTGAAAGGAATTTTTTTTTCAATGATGGTTGTATCATAAATTTTTAGATATTCATAAGACCATGTAAATACATCTTTGTATTATTTTAACAAGTTGACATATTTTTCTTTAATATGATGAGGCAAAATAGTTGATATTTTAACATTCTTTATTTCTTCTACAATGTCAATATTGCAATCCTCTATATCTTCTTGTTCTGAATTTAAGAGTGTATATTTTAGCACTTCATTTCGATCAAACAATTTTTCAAGAGGGAATAATCCCTTTGGAATATAATTTTTAGGTAACTGGATGATATCTGATCATTTATTTTTTGTTTAAAATTCATATCTGACTCATCAACATTTTCTTTTACTTCATCGTTGTTTTCTTCTTCAACATGTAAGGCAAAAAATTCATCAATGGCCTGCAAAAAAATCTTGAATTGTTCATCATCTTCAAAGACTTGCTAATGTCTTAAATTGTCTAGGATAGAAAGTCTATACTTCACCTCAATCTGATATTGTAATTGTAAAGAATCTAGAATTTTGACATTACTTACAAAAACTTCCAAGGAATCTGCATGAATATTATCTTCTCTTAGGATAGTTGAAATATTAAAAGCTTGAAAATAATTGTCCACACAATCCCACACTTCATTTTTGTAAACTTTGAGTCTAAGATGTTTTATTTGACAACTATTTATGATCTAATTCACTATCAATTTTGATCACCTAATATTGCTACATTTTGCACTTTCAAATTTTTAGCCAACTCTAATATGAAAATTAAAGCCTCATATTCTCCCACATTATTGGTGACTTCAAAATATAACTCAATGGTTTGAGTAATGTTTTATTTCTAGTGAAATCAAAACAATTCCTACCCCAACTCTATCTTTAGATAAATGTCCATCAAATACATTTTCCAAACATCATTGTTTGAGGCTTGAGGAACATTTATGGTGTCTTCAATTCTGTTTTGTGGATTACACTAATCATTTGTAGCCAAATTAAAACATCCTAAATCTTGATTAATAGTATATATAGGACGGTTTATTTCTTGGTTAGCTTTGTAGAAAGTGTTTATAAATATGACTTCCCTATATAGAATTAAATGTTCACCTCCATACACAGGGATGGTAACAAAGGAAATATCCATTTGTAAGCTTCCTCCAGGCTTAACATAATAGGATCTTGATAATAACATACCAAACTTTGGAGGGATGTCTATGACCACTATATCCATTACTATTCTTTTGACATTAATTTGAGCAAGGATAACAACTAAATATTTGAATAACCCCAAGCATGGTACTTTCTTTGAATGAAATGTATATAAGTCATGATAAGGCCTTGTAATTTGCAGCTGAAGCTGGTCCATGATACCTTTAAGTATCAAATTATGAGAAGCACCAGAATATAGCATACATTTGTACAACAGACAATCATGAATCATTAATGTAACATAGCAATGTGGCACACTTTCATCTATCATGTCTGAACTAGGCCCAAAAAATATTGAAGACTTCTCATCCTGTAAGCTAATCACATCTCCTTCAACATCTACACGTGAATACCGTATCCATTTAGAAACCTGCTTCTTATAACCTGGATTCCTTGAAAGTTTAGATAAGGGAATTGGAAATTTTACCCTTTTAAATTCTCTTTATGTATTGAAAATAGTAGGGACAACCTTTTCTATAGTAGATTGATCTTGTGGTTGATTATGGGGTGGAATATTTGAAGTTTCTACAGTTTTCTCTTGTGGGATATCAAAAGTAGCCTTTTTTGTCAGGTCTATCAGGGCCTTGTCTACATCTCAAATCATATCTTTTGTTTAACTCAACAATCAAAAATTTGGAAAAAGCTTTGTATTTTGACATTTTAGTAGATGGTTTATTTTGGGCAGGATGAGGGATTTTGATTGAGAGGAACAATAACATTTTCAGAAGGTTTTTCATCAAAATAATCGATATCATTGGTCACAACTGGTATAACTTCTTCAGGATCTTGATCATCAATCATCAATGGAGGTTGAATTTGTTGGTCATTATTTGGTCTCTCTCTCTACAAAATATGTTGTTGAAAAGGTCTTCTATATTGTGCTCGATGTCTAGTTGAAACCCATCAAGCTACTCTGGGCTAGGTTTCCATTCTTGAAATTTGATTGGACAAATTTCTTAATAATAAAGTTATTTCATCAATTTTGTGTTCCTCTTCTTTATTCTTTAATGATGAACTAGTTTCTTCTTTAGCTTTCATTTTTCTTTCAGCTTTTTCTGCCTTGGCTTTCAATTTACCAAATATTGACTTATTATCTTCTAACTCAATTGCATTGGCCTTCATATCTACTAAGGTTTCATATTTTCATTATTTGAGCATTACAACAAAGTCATCATCAAAATCTTTAGAAAATCTAACTTTAGTTGCAGTGACTAGGGGTTCATAGTCTGGTGACATCTTATTGTAAATCTTATTAAACCTTTTGATCAATTCAGCAACATGTTCACCAAGATTCCTCTTCAAATTTTCAAATTTCGTTAAATAATACACAAAATATTTTTTAATTCACCATTTATTTTTGAAGATATTTGTTAATTCATTCCATGTATTTATATAATTTTCTTGTAATTTCCTGAACCATTTTATGGAATTTCCCTCTAATGATTGGAAAGTTAGTCTCGTATAGACATCTTCATGTTCAATGTTCATATTGTCTGCAAAATCAAGAAATGCAATCAAATAATCTTCTGCAGATCGTCTTGTTTCTCAATTAAATGTGGGAAAATGTTTCAAATATCATTAGGAAAATCATGAAATTTATTTGTTGGTGGAAGTATTATTTCTTCATACTGAGTTGTCACAATTGGCCTAAATCCAACCATCTACTATTATGATAAAACTGTTTGTTTAGGAGATACAACTTTTCTTGAAGAAAACTAAGGTGGAACTGTATAAATTTTGAGAAACTAAGGATGAAAAACTAGCTTTTGGACTTCAAGGATGATTTTGTCTTGATCTTCAAAGGCTAAAGGATTTGTATAAATATTAAGTCCCTCTTCAGGTTATAGAGGAAATAAAATCAAGAGGTTTAAATTTAGGCAATTCAAGTTCAATCTCTGCTTCTGTATCAAATTCTTATGAAAGGGAGGTAGGAAGCTCAAAAAATTCAAGTTGATGAACTAATAAATAAGATTGAAGATCTACTCCTTTAGAGAGGAGCTCTAAAAATTTAGGTGGTAAATATGATAATTCAACAGGAAGAGGTATTGGTTCAAAAGACTCAAGATGTGATGCTACTTCAAGTGGAAAAGAGGTAGAAGTAGAAGTAGAAGCTTCTAGTCTACATCTAAGATATGAAATTCTCACAAGTCTCTCTAGATCAGATAATGGAGAGAAAAGTTGATGATCTGAATGAGATCTAGTATGTCTAGTTGAAGCCCGATTTATCCAGTGGAGTTTCCAGGTGAAATATTTTAGCTTGTTAACCTCTTATTCACCATCAAAAGGGAAGTATTATCATTTTCCTTTGGAAATGAACTTTAAACTTCGTTCCTCGACAATGAAGCCAATCTGATGTTGCATATATATAGAAAGTTATAGGCTTAGAAATTGTGCCAAATCATCTAAGTAAGGGTTTTAATTGAATTGAATGACTAATGCATTAAACCATTAACACTTGTATAATCCAAATATTTATGAGAAGTTCAAAGGGACGATTTTCATTCATAATAGCATAAAATATTTGAATTAATTTTGAAAGTTGAAAAGGGAGAAGATATATGATAATTAAACATTTAGAGTGAATACTTAATTCACTAGATATAGTAGATGCATGCAAAATACTTCTACAACCAAAAATATATATATTCAAGAGATGAAACAAGGCAATTATTTAAAGGTGCATAGGAACTAATTCAAACAGAGTGTTCAATTAGCTAATCTCCATAATGATGATAACTTTGCAGCTAGTTATCAAGGGAGTTAATACTTAACTTCGGCTTAAGATAACCCCTATGTTACCTTGAATATATGATGAAAAATAGAGATGAATATAACAGAAAAGCTCACATGAACACAAATGTTGATAAGAACAAAGTCAGAATCCTTTGATTATCTTCAAAAACTTTGAAAAAAGTAAAATAATGTATCTGGATTATCACAAGGGTTCAACCCTTCTGTTGTAGCAACTACAACCACCCTCCATTAACTGTCCTAATTAAGCTCAATAATTTGATTTATCATTCTTGAAAAATCACCAGTCCCTTCATATGAATCATACAAATAATTATGACTGGAAATGCTAACTGAGTAGGGAAAATAGATTCTATTCCATAAACATGATGAAAATGATATTTACCAGTATACCTTTTAGGTGCATCTCTATTTTCCCATACTGCATATTTCAAATGAATATCCCAATTTATTTTATGATTTGCTAACACTTTCTTGACGACTTTTATTAGACATTTGTTTGATGATTCTACCAGCCCATTCCCTTGTGGATAATAAGGTGTAGGGTGATGTAAAGAAATCTGGTATTTTTGACAAAATTCAATCATCTTAATGCTACTAAAATCTTGAGCATTATCTCTAACTATTTGTCTTACATAAAAAAATCTAGGCAAAATGTTTTCTTCAATAAATTTCATAACTATTGCATTAGTTGCATTCATTACAGGAATAAATTCTACCCACTTTGTGAAGTAATAAACTACTGCAAAGTATCCATCTGTTTTGATTACATGAAGAAGGAGCTATTTCACCGATGAAATCTAATCCCCACTGCAAGAAAGGAGCTTCCAATGAAACTAGAACAAGAGGGAGTGATGCTAACCTCTATTTTCCTACAAAAATATGACAACAAATACAACTTCTCACCTTTGATATAACCCATGCAAACATCTTTGGCCAATATAATCTTGCTTTGAGTATTTTATGTGATGTTTCTTTCCAAGCATAACGACCTCCACATAATCCTTCATGCAATTGTTCAATCACCCCTTCTGCTTCACTTTCAGTTAAACACAATAAGAGAATATTTAATTGATCTTTCCAGTACATGTCTGCATTGTCTATACAATATTTCATGGCTTTAAGCTTGAGAGATCTACATTGATTCTTCGTGAATTGAATAGGGTATTCAAAATCATGTAAAAAATGGACAATATATTTAATATACCAATCTGACAATAAGAACTTTTCATCAATATGCAAAGGAAGTGGCATTGGTCTGGGAGAAGGTTCTTGTGGATTCTTCTCCTCTGAAACAAAAGAAGTTTCTTCTGGATTCTTCTCATATCAAATAGAAGAAGGTTCTTGTGGATTCTTCTCCTCTAAAACATAATATGTTTCTTGTGGATTCTTCTCCTCTGAAACCTGCATTATTGAATTGTGCCGAAATTTTTTCAGTTTGATTCTATCAAAAACTTGGCTAGAAACTGTCCTTTCACCAACTTTGTAGGTTTGATATCTAAATCAAACTCTATGATCATAGCAATTTGTCTCCCCCTATTTCCATCTATATCAAGCTAAGTCAAAATTATATTTACTGCATTATTATGCACGTAAGAAATTATGGAAGAATGTAGGACACACATTCCAAAAGCTTGTACCAAAGCATAAGCTTGTTATTCTATTAAGTCATATTTCAATTTTGCATCCCTCATGAATTTTCTAAAGAAAGAATTTGGTTGCCCATGTTGATCTTAATTTTTCTAGAACAAAATTGTTTCTATTATGGTATCTGAAGCAAAGGAGAAAATACTGAAAAGTTTCTAATAATCAGGACTGACAAGTACTAGAGCTTCAAAAATTGTTTTTTTTTTGTTTTTGTTTTTTTTGTTTTTGTTTTTTTTTTTTTTTTTTTGATCTAAGAAAAATGGAATCTAGCTTGTGTGATCTACTTTAGTTCATCATCTCTCTTGATAATATCAGTAATGTCTTTAATAATTTCAACATAATTAGGTATGAACGTTCTTAAAACTTTTATCTTCCTTAGGAATGATTGATTTTCTTTCTTATTTCTGGGAGACTGATTACCTAAAATTTTGAATTCTTTTAGGGTAAATTGTAACTCCTTTTGAAATAATATGTCCTAAAAATTTCCATTCCCTCATGGAAAACAATGATTTTTTTAGGTTTAAGAGAAATACCAAATTTTCTACATCTTTGAAAAACTTTCCTAAAATGTTTGATATGTTTTGCATCAAACTCTGAGAATACTGTCAAATCATAAAGGTAAATAACCAAGACCCTATTTACCTTACCATCAAATTCCAAATCGATGGCTCTTTGAAATGTTGCACCAACATTAATTAGACTAAAGGAATTTTGGCATACATGAAAGTTCCCCATGGGGTTGTGAAAGCTTTATTCTCTCTGTCTTCTTGGCTAACTAAAATATGATTATATCTAGAAAAAACATCCAACATTGTAATCCTATCAAAAACTGTTACTTTTTGAAGTAATTGATCCATCTTTGGTAGTGGATAATTATCTTTCAATGATAATTTATCTAGGTTTCTAAAATCAATACACAGTCTTATTTCCCATTTTTCTTTCTAACAGGAACCAGGTTAGTTATCCATTTAGAATATCTTAGAGGAACAATAATTTTTGCATCTAACAACTTATTTATCAAGATCGTGTATACACCTTCTCACTCGCTCACACACTTAGTCATTTTGTTGAAGTTTTGACGACTGGATCTCCCTCTAATAGCCGGGCCTTCACCTCGACATCAACTCGATCGAATGTCACCCAGAACAACACAGAAGCACCAAGTAAGCCATTTCAAGGAATTGCATAATTTTTCTGCCAAGCTCCTGCTACTTTCTCCTTCCAGAAATTGCACAAATTTTGTCTACCTAGCCTTCCTGTAGCTTGGACTGCTCCTCTCACAAATTGCACAGATTTGTCCTCCAGTTGAGCTAGATCACATGGATAGTCACTGTCGATCTAGATTTCCCATCACCATCTCCTAGTGACTTTGGCACAATTTTCATCAGTAGTGCCCAGAGCCTCCATCCCAGCTCGATGTTTGCCTTGCGCAGTTTTGCAACCTTGTCTCCTCTCCGGTTCACCTACATCTGAAACGATCATGCATCATGGTAAACTAGGAGATGTATGGATTTGATGTTGTCTCCTCATGAGTGAGTGCAAATAGAAGTACACAAACAAATATGGTGTGATGATGGATGGGATGAAAAAAAATGAGTACATGAACAAGGACATGTTCGTGAATGGACGATCATGCAAAGATGTGTTCATGGATGAATGGAATAATGAACAAACAATGCATGCAAAGAGATGTTCTTGCGAATGGATGATCATTCAAGAGATGTGTTCATGGACGGGTGAACGAGCGAACATGTGGAGATGTGTTCGTGGAGGGACGGATGGATGGAAGAACATGCACTCTTCACGAACGGATGAACCTATTAGGAATGCTAATAGACAAGCAAGGAGTAACGTTCGAATGAAAAATCAAGCGAACCCAACAACAATCGAAGACTTCGTGCACCTTGCCATGTGGAGGTGAAGCTCTGACACACCATCGGGACATCCATCACCCAACAACATTGCAGATCAACATGCACACTAGCAACAACATGAATGCACCAACACTGTCATGTCGAGTCCTTTCATGAGTCATGTCATCCACACTCTACTGTGGGCCATACTGTCAATCATTGTAATGTAGCGTGGAAGTCCAAGAGACCCACTTGTCATATGAAGAGTCATGTAAAGTTGAAAGGTCGTGAGAGTCAAACAATTATGAGGGAAGTCAAACAGCCACAAGGGTTAGCTTCACCCTTGGCTATAAATACCCCCTCATTTGTACATGCAAAGGAAATTTTCACCTCGGATCCTCCCACATAGCCATTAGAGTCATTAATATTTCTTTGAGGAGTAAGTAGTGGCTCCAACGCCCCTCCCACAGGGTTAGTGATGTATGGTGTAATGATGTGTCTTGGAACTTTCACTTAATTCAGAAGCCTGCTAATAGGACAACACGTTTTCACACGTGTTGTAATTTTTGTAGGACTAATCGTGAACACTGTTAATGGATGTTTCTTTAACCTATGTTTAACAAGTGAACTCATTCAATTATTGTAATACATATATATTAATGAAAATGTGTTGTATGAGATATTAACGCTGTCCTTCTTGTGTTGGTTACCTCCCCGGACATCAAGAAAACCTTTCATGTAAAATTTCTATAACGACCATCACAAACACGCAGACTCCTCTGCTGTGTGTTGTACGTGTTACCTGTCCTTATGTGTTGTGATTATCATATCTGTGTGGATTGTTCCTCTAGAAGCTATGCAAGTCTTGTTGTATTTTCTGTTCCTAACAGAGTTGGGACTTCCTCCCATCCGACTTGGGACTCATTCTCACCCTCTCCCTCTACCGTGAAAGAACCATTGACATAAGTAACACTAGTAATCACCAGGCACATGAACCTCACTACTCAAAGACAAAGGAGACCACTCTCCTGTACTAACAAGCAAGATTTGAGGCAAAAATTTAAGAGAATGGAAATTGGGCCATCGTATTGGATGGGACTCCTACACCAAATGGTGTGAGGTATAGTTGGGAATTCATACCGGGGAGATCCCTTGATGTTTGCAGGTCTAGCACCATCAACATTTTGGCGCTAGGAGGGCCAGATGACAAGCTGAGACCATACATCTGGGTTGAATCTCTTAGCCAATGAATCATACACAATTCATGCTCCCGGGGTGCTTCTCCCATTTCTCCCTTAATCAACTATCAATCCCCGATGAGCTTCTCAATCACTTGTCCTTGTTAAAGTTTGACGGTGATGATAGAACGTCTGTAATCGAGCACATTTTTTATTTTATTCATTTCTATGAATCTCATGAAATCAATGGTGATGAGCTTGTTTTCATACTCTTCTTCCTCACCCTTGAAGTTCATGCTAATCGATGGTGTCATACCCTACCACCTGCTTCCGTCCATTCCCTTCTCACTTTCCTCGAAGAGATCCATCAAGCCTTCGATGAGTGTGACCACCGAGATGTCTATGAAAGAATCTCTCGTTTAAGAATGAAGCCTGGAAAATCGCTTGAGGACTTTGCTACCCACTTCCTTCACCTCTTTCATGAAATTTCTAAGCGGTTTGTGGACCTTAACTTCATGAGGCAAGTGCTTAAATGCTTGATTCATGTCTCTCGAAATGGTGAACCACCTGATTTCCCTTCTTCCTCAACTCTTGTGGATCATGAGACACCTCATGTCTCGAAGAGGGTTCCCCCTCATAGTGACCACAAACTAAGAAATCTGCACAATGGGTATCCCCTTCGTAGCGGTCGCAAAGCTAAGAAATCTGCGTAGCATGCTCCCAATCCATCTACTTGGATGTCTCCCACCCCAACCAAGAAAATTCCAGAATGGTTAAGAAATCCTATGGAAAAAACTCATCCCTCCATTCCACAAGAGGACATCACTATTCATAACCTAATTCTTGAGTCTAATCTGCATCTCTGCCATCCTCTATCATCGACAAGCCATGACTCCTTGCACCATGACTCGCTTGAGTGATCTACTTCACAAGCTAGTTGCATGCACTCTCTTGATTCTCAAGCCGCTGGCTCAAGTTGCGGTCATGTGCAAGGCAATATCATCATACAAGTGGAGGAGCATGATGGTGAAGACATGATCAATTCATCCCAAAACATTGAGCTTCCATTCTTGATCGATTCTCGATCCCCGAATCTTGGTGAAACATCATGCACAATCAATTCTTTCGATCAACCTCTAGTCTTGGGTTGTCATCACTCCCATGCTTCTGTATGTTGTAATGAATGCCCAAGCACATCATATGATCTACTGTCATCTTATGTACACTCTAACTCAAATCTGGAATGAGCATCGGTCAAAGCAGACTTCCATATCGAAGCTTCCTCTGCACCTCACTTATCCATGTGTCCTATCATTCATAGCGCATCAACATGCGTCAAAGATAATTCACATTCTCTTACTTCTTCATATTATGAGTTATCTCCTCGATCGACACAAGGAAATGAGGTTGTCCATGATGAAAATAGTCTCAACACACAGGACCCTTCCCACTCATCATCATCTTATGTGTTGCATGGAGACAACTTATTGAGTTAGCTTGCTCAAAATTTTGATGAAGCCTGTGACGGAGATCCTAAGAGTAGTTTTGAAATATGTAACAACAACCATCCTCAAGCCATGCATGATTTGGTTCACATATCAAAATGAAAAATTTCAATTCTAGAAAGTTTCAGGACGTGCCAGGGAGTCGAGGCACTTCAACATACATTGATGGTTATGTCAGGACCTCGCAACTTTGGTAAGCCTGCCAAACCAAATCAAATCTCATTTCTCACACGCAATCCATATATCTGCATGGTTTCACTTGACGTGGATCTCGTATGAAGAATATTTACTATATTGGGTGTGATATTTAAAAATTTTAGATTTTCGCTAATGATCGAATCCATAAGTTTGTTACATCATGTCCATGTTCATGCACCTCTCTTACATCCAATTCAGGTTGGGAGTGTCTGTCCCTCATTCAATCATGGGACAATGAAGTTGATCATCTCAAAGAATATATTTATCTGGAATCATACTTATCGGATGTTCTCTCATGTAATCAACTCCTTGGTATTTTTTTGAATTTCGCACATCAAATCTGCCCACTCATCACACCAGAAATCTCCATGTGTGATGATGAGCATAGAACCTATCGTGTGAATGAAGTAACTCACATTTCACAACACCCCAATTGGTTTCATACATTCATAGTGTTGGCATCCTTTCTACATTGTTGTGATGATCATGATGTTTGTGCACTTTTTCACTAGTTGTAGGTGGGTGTTCTATCATGTCTAGTAGACAACAAACTTGGTTCCCTCATTCATAGCATTCACACGATTGTTCAAAAAATATCTTTGTTCATGTCAAACTGGAAATCTAGGATCTCGACTGATTGGTTTGATTTTTCTTCTACCTTGGGTGCCTATCATGAAGTTTATATTTTTCCAACATTACATCCAAGAAAATCACTTTGCAGACTATGATCTTCACCTTGTAGCATCTTTATTATTATACTTCTGTCAAGAAAGTGAGGCACTTCAGTCTGCGCTAATAGCTATGGCAGGCCCTCATTGTCTTGACATGACTGACGATAATGACCATATCTATCTATCCGTATGAGATTCCCATCATGATGCCCTCTCTCGAATTAGGAATCCATCTTCTCAAAATGAATCTTTTGAAACATCCATGAAAAATTTTATGATAATCGCTGAATGGATGGAACAATATTACTTGGTGAGTCATGTTGTAGGTAACAAGCTCCAATCCTTCCTTGCACTTTCTAAGAAACTTGGTGCAGAACAACACACACTCACAAGAGGCCTCCGAGGTTTGTTGAAAAATGGTAGTCATGGAAGAGGTAAGCATGTGTGTTGGGTGGTTGTGACACTTTCTTCTGCCCACAGGTGAGACCTTCTCTCTCGTTTGCGAGTTTGTCAATTTTTTTCATTTTCTATTGCACACTATTTTTTATCTATTTTAATCACTCATATCTTTGTGACCATAGGTCAGGTACACCTACGGTGGATTCACTGGAAATTTCATTTCAAATAACCCTGATTGTTTAGTGTAGGAATAGGAGTAGTGTTTGATTTTTCACTTGTCTTTGCTTTGTGCTTTGCATGTTTTTTTGTTTTCTGACTTGGTTTAGTTTGTTTTCTTTGATTTCTTGTTGTTGTGTTGGATTTTATTACTATTTTTGTTCCATTTTGTTTGTTTTATTGATACCTTGCTATTTTTGTTTTCCGGAAATAAGTGTTTCCATCTACTGAGTCTTGGATTCTGAATGAGTATGTGGTTGAGATATGAAGAGACTTGTGACATTGTGGCACTTGGCTAGTCTTGTTTGTGCCTTCTCTGTGCTTGGTTATAACCTTCAGTTGATGAAGTATTAACGGAAAATACGAGCCATCTCCAAGGGGAGTTTGTTTCAAACCATGAACCTGTGTCCACACTAGGAAACCCCATGCTTGTACTCAACCTTTTGCGCTGTGTGTTCAAGCTCATCCAACTAGTAGAAACAGAGAAGGGGAAAATCTAAGCGAGCAAACCTATGTCAGAGGAATTCCATTCTTCTTTGAAGGAACAACCTCTTATGATCTTAATAAGTCAGGATCCTTCTTCCAACCCAAAAAAAGTTAAGTGCCAATGCGCAGTCCTCTAAAAATATATATATACAAAGGTGAAATAATAGAAAGGCTTCGTGCACAGAGAGGTGAAGCATGCAACTCCAATGGGGTACTGACTAGGCTCACTGGAAATGTAGCAATGTGTATGTTCCTACATGACTCACCGGGGTATTGTCTAGGCCTTCTAACAGTGGAAGAAAACCAGAGATGACAACCTATACTCTGAAAATCTTCAACTCGTGAGCCAAACTACCCTTCTCAATTTTGAAACACTATGATCAAGCTGAACTTTTGTTGTGTTTCATTGGGCTGGAAAAAGGTGAACCATGTCTGTCCATGGGGTAAGTGGAGAATCCCAAGTAACCCACACGATGATTCAATACTCCCTAAAAGACCAAGGCCCGGTGCTGTTAGTGAACCAAAACATAGAAGATGGATTTCTACTAGTGGGTTTCCAAGTGTTGTAGCAACTACAACCACCCTCCAAAATTTTGGCTCGCATGCAAATTTTAGAGCCTACTTTGGATCTTGCGATCGATCATCCTTGGTCATTTGTTGGTAAGTTGATGATTTCAAGCTCCCCTCCTTGATCCTAAAGAGTTGTTTGCTTTCTCATCTTTTTGTAGCATATGTCATTTTCGAGCATAGAGGTTGTTGTCTATCATGCAAAGAGAATGTTGTCTTGCTTCAAGGGAATTGTGTGCGTATGAGTGGTTGTTATCACATAGATATGTTTCAAACTCACCTCACAAACTCATGTTACAAAGTTTGTTGCATCAAGAAAAGTATGTATTACGTATTCTAGATGGTCCACGTGTTCGTGTGCCATCACAATCGAGTCCTATCAATGTTTGAATATGTTTCATTGATCTCACAGTTAGCCATTTTCCCAAGCAACCTACCCTCATATAGCTTCCCGAAACTATGAGCTTTGTTTTTGCAACCATCAAGCTTCCTCCCTTGCCTACTAAAACCCTGCAGTGTACAAAGACACCAACCTCCCTCGCCTGCTGAAACCCCACAGTGAACAGAGGCCCCAACTAGCACTTCTCTCTGGAAATGCGCAGAGCAGTCCAGTAGCACTGCACTCAGAAATTGCACAAAGGTGTCCTCTTGGGACCCCTATCCCACAGTAGTGCTTTGAGCCTCAAAACTGTGCAGTGTTGTCCAATTTTTCTTATTGGACTTGCATGAAGAAATTGTGTAGAAGGACCACCCAGGGCCTCATCCCGGCAGTGACAACTGTTTGCTGAAATTACGCAAACCTACCTCTCAGTGGCTACACGAAAAAGTGACATGCTGAAATCGCTTCTAAGGAGTTGAGGAGAAGGACCAAGGAACTAAGTAATGGAAAATATTAGGACCGCATGCAAGCTCTGTCAGATGCATGATCATCTTGAGGGTAAGTATGGTAAGTACAAAAATCTTTCGAAGTACACCTCTTAGTTGAGTTTGCAGGACTTCTTGTCATTATCATATCATCTTGTCCTCAGTAACATGTATGTGTGCAAACATGAAAAGTCACTTTATGTGTTTCTTCTACACGTCGTGCTACTTTTTCACTTTCTCAACCAACTATCATCTTTTGCATGTTGATTGCTATGTCATTCTTGTGGCCATGTTTTGGTCATGCACAAGGTCTTCGCTTCGTGTGTACATGATGTGTTCGTTATGAAAGAATTTTTTGTGCTCACACACAAAGTTGCATGCATTATCATGCAAGCATCATCACAATCATCCAATGATCAATCAAAAGTGTCACACTTGTAGACTCACACCGTCAATCAATCATGTTGATCATGTATGTCTGGGTGGTTTGAGTCATCTCATCGTCAAGTCATGTAAGTGTGTGTTTGCAAGATTGCGTATGCACATTTTCACTTGCTCACACACTTAGTCGTTTTGCTGAAGTTTTGATGACCAGATGTCCATTTGACAGCCAAGCCTTCACCCCACCATTGACTCAATCGAATGTCACCTAGAATAGTGTAGAAGTACCAAGAATTCCATTTTAAGTTGCATTGTCTATAAGCTGATCAATCAACCCTCTTATTGGTCAACCAAAGAGTTTGACCCCGCAGTCACCCGAGGACTAACTCCCCTCAAAAATTGCACAGAGGCTGTAGACCATGCTCACTCTGATGAACGAGAAAATTGTGTAAACAGGCTAGATAGACAGCAAGTTCCAGTCCCCGTCTCACTCAAAAAATTGTGCAATTTTCCCAGCCAGCCCACTAGTCAGCTAGTCAGTTGCTCACCCGGAATACTGTGTTGATTTAATGAGAAATCCTCTGCTGCTCAGCAGTCGCTCAGCTCAAAATATGCACAGAGGCAATCAGTAGTCCAGCCTACCAACATAAGCGTAGTTTTTCACGAGAGCAGTTCCCAGCAGCCCATTGCCAGTTCCCTCCAGGAATTGCATAGTTTTTGCTGCTAAGCTCCTAGCAGCCTGCTGCCACTTCCCTCCAAGAATTGCACATTTTTTTCTACCAACCTCTTGGAAGCCTATTGTGAGTTCCCTCCATGAATTGTGCAATTTTTTCTGCCAAGCTCCCGTTGCCCGCTCCTTCTAGAAATTGCACATATTTGTCTGCCTAGCCTTCCTGCAATGCAGATTGCTCCTCTAAAAAATTGCATAGATTTTTCCTCTGGCCGAACCAAATCTCGCGGATAGTCATTGTCGATCCATATTTCCCATCACCATCTCCCAATGACATCTGCGCATTTTTCACTAGTAGTGCCTAAAGCCTCCATCTCAACTCAAAGCTTGCCTTACGTAGTTTCACAAGCTTGTCTCCTCTCCCGGTCACCTACATTGCATCATGGTAGACTAGGAGATGTATGGTTTTGATATCATCTTGTCATGAGTGATTATAGATATAGGTACACAAAAAAACATGGTGTGACGATGGAGGGGATGAAAAAAGGGATTACATGCAAAAGGACATGTTCGCAAATGGACAATCATGTAAATATGTGTTCGCGGTTGGACGCAAAAACGAAAAAATTATGCATGCAAAGAGATGTGATCGTGAATGGACGATCATGCAAGCGATGTGTTCACAAATGGATGGATGAGCGAACATGCGGAGATTTGTTCACGGACGAACGGATGGATGAACATTCACTTTTTGTGAATGGATGAACCTGTCAAGCATGCCAACAAACAAGAAAGGAGCAACGTGCAAATGAAACATCAAATGAACCCAACGACCATCGAAGACTTTGCGCACCTTGCCATGTGAAGGTGAAGTTGTGACACACCATGAGAACATCTATCACCCAACAACACTGCAACTCGACATGCACACTAACAGCAACACGAATGTACCAACACTATCTTGTCGAGTCTTGTCATGAGTCATGTCATCCACATCTCTATTGTGGGCCATACTCTGAATCAATTTAGTGTAGTGTGGAAGTGCAAGAGACCCACTTGTCATATGAAGATTCATGTAAAGTTGAAAGGTCATTGAAGTCAAACAATCATGAGGGAATTTCAACATCCACAAGGGTCATTTTCACCCTTGGCTATAAATACCCCCTCATTTGTACATGCAAAGGACTTTTTCACCTCAGCTCCTCCCATATAGTGAATCTGTAATATTTTCTTTGAGGAGTAAGTAGTGGCTCCAACATTTGTCCACAAGGTTAGTGATGTATGGTGTAAAGATGTGTCCTAGAACTTTCACTTAATTTAGAAGCCTGCTAACAGGCCAACACATTTTCACACATCTGTTGTAATTTTTGTAAGACTAATCTTGAACACTTGTAATGCATGTTTCTCTAACCTATTTTTAACACTTGAACTCATTCAATTGTTGTAATACATATATATTAATGAAAATGTGTTGTATGAGTTGTTAACATTGTCTTGCCCGTGTTGGTTACCTACCCAGACATCAGACAGACCTTTCACGTAAACTTTCTATAACGACTGTCGCACTCACGTGAACTCCTCATTCTGTGTTGTACATGTTATCTTTCCTTGTGTGTTTTGACTGCCACATCTGTGTGGACTACTCCTCCGGAAGCTGTGCACGTCTTATTGTGTTGTGTGTTCCTAACATAGTTGGGACTTCCTCTCATCTGACTTGGGACTCACTCTCACCCTCTCCCTTTGCGGTGAAAGAAACATTGACACAAGTAACACTAGTAATCACCAGGCATGCAAACCTCACTACTCGAAGACAAAGAAGACCACTCTCCTGTGCTGACAAGAAAGAGTGAGGCAAACATTTAAGATAATGGCAACCAGGCCATCATACCAGATGGGACTCCTACACCAAACAGTGTGAGGTCTAGTTGGGACTTCATATTGGGGAGATGCCTTGATGTTGGTGGGTCCAGCACCATCAACACCTTCTTACTTTGAATTAAAAAATATTTAGAGAGTGTAATTGAAAACATATCTAATCTAATACAATCCTTTACAAAATATATATCACACTATTACAATATAAAAATAGATTTTCTGAAGTGATTTTCATAATCAACACTCTATTTGAGGGTGCTATGTGTAATTGTTGTTTGAAAACCTATTTCTTCTCTTTGTGCTCTTTCTTTCACTATACTGGAACTTGAAAATATGTATTCAACTCCTGTTTTCTTATGCTTCTTCCCTGAAATTCTGCATTTAGTTTACTCAATAATCTTGAGTAACTTGTCCCATCTTTCATCATATGGAATTGAGAATTTAACGACTCTTCTATATGACTCATCCAATTCTATGTACTTTTAAAAAGTCTTTCTAGTAATAAATAAATGTTGAATCTCATGCTGGATAAATAAATCATATTCTAGACCTTCTAGAATATCCTGACCACTTATGATTCCCTTTACTTTCACAAATTTTGACATGTCTACTGCTATGTTATGTAATCTGTGCTGGTAATTTTCTAGTGGAGCCAATTTGCCTCTAGAATATCTTAGAGGCAGAAGCCCTTTTTTCTGTAGGATGGCATAATTTCTGTGAATTTTATTTATCTACACTTCTAATTTTTGACATTTATTTTATAATGGTAACATTAAATTTCTATTAGTCAAAAATTTTCTGACTTCTATGATTGTGTTAGTCATATCTTCGATTCCTATGTCTTCCAAATCATCCTTAATCTTTGAATTCAACACTTTGATGATCATTGTTGCCTTAGTTGGCATATGATCCAAGTCTTCTTTAATCTTTGTTGTGGCTGCCTTTACTTTTCTTACCAATTCCTCTTGTTCAAATATAATCTCAATAGTTGTGTAGAGCTTTGACATGGTTGAATTAATATCAACTAAAAATATTTTCCTTTGCTTCAGATAATGTTTGTGCTGTGAGTTATTCATTTGCATACTTTTCAAGGTTCTTGGTTAGCCTGAAAGTTTTCTATATTTAATATATATATGCATTAGCTAATTTTATTTTAGTCTCTTCCATCATTTGTAGTGTTTCTTTGAATTTTTCTATTTCCACATTTCTGAGGGATAAATATCTCATGGCCTTTGATAATATTTTAGTGGCTTATTCATTGGTTGTCTTTGTTTGTACTACAGAAGTCCCTACACTTGTTTGTTGATATTTTTCCTTTAATAGGATTTCCATATCAACTTCCATCTTCTGTATTTGGATGCTCTGCTCCATAATCATCTTCAACATGTTTTCTTTCTCCTTCTCAAGTTGTTCTACTTCCTTAGTTTGTGGATGGTCTATTGTAGGAGATTTCAGCTTCTTTCTGAGTGCTTTTCTATCATAATTTCTCCTCCTAATTATTTCTTCAACAACATGGAAATTATTAGCATCCAATCCTAACTTTATCACTAGATTTCTAGACCTTTTATTATGGTATCGTTGGCTAAGGAATACATTTTTTTCTAACTTGAGCTGTGAATGAATATTATTTAAATATGTTTACAATTTAGAAGCTTCCATAGTTGAAATTGTTGGTGAGGAATAAAACATCTCACCTGCATGTTTGTGGAGATCGATATGATATATAAGGTGTATCTTCTTAGTATCAAAAGAAAAAACAGAAGCCTCATAATCATCTACAATTTTAGGAACGGGTACTTTTGCTAAGGGAATGCCATCTGAAATTTCCCTCTATTAGGGTCTAGTGCAAATAAGAGCTTGTGTTGAGTGGTGGATGATTGTTTCCAAAACTCAGTATAGGTGAAATTTTTCAATGCCTCATTAATTTTCTTCATCTCTCTAAATATGGAAAATATTCTTTGTTGTCATGAAGATGGAGAAACAGGAGAAGTAGGAGAATCAATGACTATTTCTTCAATTTTCTGAAATGAAAAAGTCAATTTGCCTAATAATACTACTGTAGTTTTTTCTTATGAATTTATGCCTTCTGATGGTTCCTCTTCTATATTCATTGTCTTCCTCATTTTGAAAACTTTGAAACCAAGTGCTTTAATTCTAGAACTTGTAGGTGACACACTTTATCTTTGTCTTTTCAATTCCTTTTCCTTTAATCTCAGAGTTTTCAATGTTGTTTGAATGGAGGTATGTTCTTTAGTCTCTTGTAGAGTGTTTTCTACCTATTCTTCCCAATTTTCCAACTGATCATTCTCTATATTTTGTATTTTAACATAAGGAACTGACTTCTTCTCATATCTTATCTTTGCAATTATTCCTAGTGGGACAAAGGCCAACTGAAATTTAATTTAAATTTCATTTGTTTGATTATACTGTCCACTTCCTTCTTAGCTACTCTAATATCAACAACAAATGGACCACTCTGTGCTTTACACTTGAACTACGATTTATTCTTACATAACACAAAATATATTTCATGCATATTCATCTTCTTCCCAATGAATTCTAAAGGAAAAATCCTCATAGGAAACAAAATTGGAAATTTATAAGGAGGAAGTTCCCAGCCATAAACTCCAATTTATGTAAAATTTTGATAAAGATACCAGTCTCCAACCTTAGATTGTTCACTAAGATGTAAAAATGCATCACTAATCAAAATACATAATTCCATATGCAAAAATCAATTAACAAAATCAGTGAAAGAGTATTCCTCATCGTTTCTCCTAACCAAAGAGGTCCAGTGGATGATTGATTGTGGTCTACCCTGTGAATCCAACTTTTGTAATGGAAATTTAAACCTTTATGAATAGTGATACAAAAACACATAGACTATAATAGGCTGATTTTTGAAAGGCCCTTCAACACTGAATTTTAGGAATTGATCATGGATAAAATCTGATAAAAATTCACTAAAATTAAAAAGAATTGAGCGCTTCTTTCTAGATGAAAATATTGACAGAAATACAAGGATGAATTAACCTACCCAATGATCAGTTTGATATCCTAAAAGAAAAGAAACCATAGATATTAACCTAACTATACATCTCTAGAAAAATTGCAGAATAATATGGTCGATTTGTTCTGGGCAATTCTAAACTTTCAGGTAGAAAAGACTAAAAAATGTGGGTTCGCTACAGAAAGGTAAGCTTCTGGGAAATTTTTGTGAGGGAATTAGTTGAAAAAGGATGAAGAGGGCCTTGGGGATTGATTTTAAACGCTTGACAAATGGGTTCAAGGCTTATTGAGAACAAAATTTCGTTGTTTCTGGCCACTATGTATCTTTGGCTTGGTAAGTAACACCTTTCGCACTAGGTGCAAAATTAAGGAAAATGATATGTTTTGGGAAGACAAAATTGGGGAAATATTGAATCCCAGAAGTAAAATTCATCACCAAAATCCTCAAAATTTTTATATACCCAATTATGGAGTTCGTAGAGATCAAATTCACATTGAGTTTCAGTGATTTTGTACTGTGTATCGATCAATGGGAGTTCATCTAGGTTAATGACAGGGGATAAGGTCAGAATCTCTACAACTATTTTTTATTTTTCCTTTTGACTAGCCATTATAGGAAATTAATAGAACAAAGGATAACTTAATACTTTACCTAGTCAAATTGATGGCTGATAACACAGAGGATTTCAACGGCTGGTCCTTGTTTGGTCTTCCAGAGCTCTTTGGGAAAGAATAAAAAATGATAGAAATGAAGCGATAACCAAGATATAATTTTGGAATGGATTTCAATGGTTTATTTCAAATTACTGTTATTGGTGCACAAATATTTATTAATCAGAACATTGGCGGGAGAATTAAATGGTTTAACAGATACATCTGTCAATTTATTGGAAAGTTTGGCGATGACTATTCTAGTAGGGGCAATAGCAAAGTGTTATATTAGTGAGAGAGTTGTTGGAGGAATTGGAAGCGGGTGAAAATTATTTATGGGGGGATGGATAGGCAATAAGTGGTATAAGAAGGGGGGTCAGTCTCACAATGCATGAGTACGTGCCATGTAATGAATGATCATAGAAAACGAATTTGCAGACCACCCGGCCTTCGTTATCTGTTGGGAGTGTGGAGAGTCCCCCAATTGTTTACTAGACGTTGTTCTAGGTGGGTGCAATCTTGAACATTGAGAGGTACTCGCCATTTAACTCCTTTGACGACAATTCATTATTTACATAAAATAATAATTTAAACCAATTTTTGCGTAGATTGAAAATTTAAAAGTGACATTTGAATTTGATCGCTTATTACAAAGTGCAGAAATTAATTTTTAACTATAGTTTTGAAAGAAACTTATGAATTTCAAAAGAATCAAATGCATATGTAAAATTAAGATACAACATCGACTCGATCTGGGCATTGCTCCCCCCCGTGAGATGCAGAGAACCCACAGATCCATGTGCCTTCTCCTCAGGATATGGATTCTTTGCTTTGAAAAAGCACACTTGTTTTGGAAATGTAAAAAAAAAGAAAGAATATATATAATGTTGGTGTTGAAAACTTACTTATTACTAGATGTAATGTTTTAAATATTTCCTATTGATTGGAAATGAGAAATATTCTCCTTCTAAATTCCGAAGAATGAAGGTATTATTACCTTTGACTTTTGTAATGTTGAAAGGTCCCAAACAAAGATAGTTGAAATTTCCATGCTTTCCCTTTTCTTCTCTTCTTGCATCTCATCTAAGAACTAATTCACCTTGTCTAAAATCCCTCTCTCTAACTTTTTTGTGAAACAAACTTTTCATCTTGTCCTAGTATTGTAGAAGTTTGCGTTGAAAATCTTCCCTATCCTTATTTAACTCAATACTTTGATTTATATTTCTTGAAATATCATCAGTCTCTTCATACGAATCCTGCAAAAATTTCATGATTGGAAATGCTAACTGAGTAGGGAAAATAGATTATATTCCATAAACAAGTCGAAAAGGGGACTTACTAATAGGATTTATAGGTGAAAATCTATTTTCCCATATTACATATTTCAAATGGCTATCCCAATTTATTTTATGATCTACTAACACCTTCTTGATGAATTTCATTTGAATTTCGTTTGATGATTCTATCATCTCATTCCCTTGTGGAAAATAAGGTGTAGAGTGATGTAAAGAAATCTGATATTTTTGACAAAATTCAATCATCTTGATGCTACTAAAAGCTTTAGAATTATCTATAACTTTTTGTCTTGGACAACCAAATCTAAACAAAAAAAAAATTCTTCAATAAATTTCATAACTACTCCATCTGTTGCATTCCTTACAGGAATATCTTCCACCCACTTTGTCAAGTAATCAGCTGTTGTAAGTATCCATATGTGTTGATTACTTTAAGGAGGAACTATTTATCTTGTGAAATCTAATCCCCACTACAATAAAGGAGTTGTCGCTAAACTAGAACAAGAGGGAGTGATGTTAACCTCTGTTTTCCTATAAAAATATGAAAAGGAATACAATTTCTCACCTTTGATCCAACCTAGGTAAATAAATTTGGCCAGTAGAATCCTACTATGAGTATTTTATGTGTTGTTTCTTTCCAATCATAATGGCCTCCACATACTCCTTCATGAAATTGTTCAATCACCCATTTGTTTCACTTTCAGTTAAGCACAATAGCAATATTTAATGGATCTTTCCAATACATGTTTGCATTGACTATAGAATATTTCATGGCTCTAAGCTTGAGAGATCTACATTGGTTCTTCGTGAATTGAATAGGGTATTCAAAATCACGTAGAAAACATACAATATCTTTATACCAATCTAACAATAAAAAAATTTCATCAATATGCAAAGGAAGCGACATTGAACTGGGAGAAGGTTCTTGTGGATTCTTCTCCTCTAAAATAGAGTAAGTTTATTATAGATTTTTCTCCTCTGAAACCTACATTATTGAATTGATGCCCAAAATTGTGTATATTGATTATGCCAACAAATTAGCTAGACCCTATCCTTTCACAAAATTTGTAGTTACGATATCTAAATCAAACTCTAGGATATTAAAAATTCATCTCCCCCTCTTTCCATCTATATAAGGTTAATTCAACACTGTCTTTACTACATTATTATGCACATAAGCAATTATGAGAGAATGCATGACATAAATTCTAAAATATTTCAAAGCTTGTACCGAATCATAAGCTTGTTTTTCTATTATGTCATATTTCAATTATGCATCCCTTGTGACTTTGATAAAGAAATAAATTGGTTGCTCATGTTGATCTTCATTTTTCTACAATAAAACTGCTTCTATTGTGGTATCTGAAGCAAAGGAGAAAATATTAAAGAGTTTTCAATAATCAAGATTGGAAAGTACTAGAGGTTTAGGAATTGTTTTTTTGATCTAAGGAAAAGAGATTCTAGATTATGTGGTCCATTTTACTTCATTATATTTCTTGAGCATATTAGTAATGTATTTAACAATTTCATCCAGATTAGGTATGAAATTTCCCAAAAAAATCTATCTTCCCTAGGAATGACTAAATTTATTTCTTCTTTATGGGCAAACTGATTATCTGAATTGCTAAAACTATTTTAGGGCCAATTATAACTTCTTACTTTGAAATTACATGTCCTAATGATTTCCCTTCCCTCATGGAAAACAATGATTTTTTAGGATTAAGAGAAATCCCAATTTTTCTACATCTCTGAAAGATGTTCCTTAAATGTTTGATATGTTTTGCATCAAACTCTGAGAATACTTACAAATCATCAAGGTAATCAACTATGAACTTGTTTACCTTACTAACAACTGCAAAATCCATGGCTCTCTGAAATGTTGCACCAACATTAATCATATAAATTTCTTTTGATAATATTAGCTCATTTATTCATCATACCTAATTTCTCTTATCTCTAGAAATATAATATTATTATATTTATTAATATACATAACCTAAATTACTCATTTATTAATTTATATAACTTTAATTATTCATTCAAAAGAAGCCATTCAAACATTAATTAGTTAATAGTTTTAAATAACCATTAATTTATTTAAGCAAATAATTTTTTTTTGATATTATTCACTAATTTATTAATCATACCTAATTTCTCTCATCTCTAGAATTAAAATAATAATAAAATAATAATAAGATTAAATTTATTTATGGCCTTGGTCCTAGAGTCAAATATAGTTGTTATGTAGCCGTTGGAGTCTCTACTCAGTCTATTTAACTTGCTAAAGCCAGATCTGTTTCTTAACTTGTCCTGACGATGAACCACACTAGTTGGTTCGAAACGCGTCGACAATGATCTTTTTATGTGAATTACGCCGAAGCTCTTTTTACAAATATGATGGATCACAGAAGCCTCAATTCTACATACCAAAAGGCGTTTTGGAATACATGTAAGTCCCCCATGGGGTTGTGAAAGTTGTGTTTTCGCTATCTTCTTGGCTAACTAAAATCTAATTGTATCCAGAAAAACCATCCAACATTGAAATCTTGTTAGAACATGTTACTCTTTGAAGCAATTGATCCATCTTTGGTAGTGGATAATTATCTGTTAATGACAATTTATTCATGTTTCTAAAATCAACACACTATCTTATTTCTTCATTATTCTTTCTAAAGTGAACTAGGTTAGCTATTGATTCAGAATGTCTTAGAGGAACAATAATTTTTTCTTCTAACAGCTCATTTACCTTTTTCTCAATAATGGGCAACAAAACTAGATTAATCCTTCTCAATTTTTGTTGAAATGGTTTAGCTCTTGATTTCAAAGGAATTTTGTGTTCAATGATGGTTGTATTATAAGTTTTCAAATCTTCATAAGACCATGTAAATACATATTTGTGTTCTTTGAACAAGTTGACGTATTTTTCTTTAATATCATGAGGAAAAATTGCTAAGACTTTAACATTCTTTATTTCTTCTGCAGTGCCGATATTGCAATCTTATATATCTTCTTGTTGTGAACTTAACAATGTATATTTTAGTACTTCATTTTGATCAAATAGTTTTTCAAGGGGAATAATCCCTTTGGAATATAATTTTTAGTTAACTGGTTGATATCATGATCAATTGTTTTCTTTTTAAAATTAATATCTGACTCATCAACATTTTCTTTTACTTCATCACTTTTTTCTTCTTCAACATGTAAGGAAAAAATTGATTAACAACATGCAAAAAATTCTTCAATTGTTCATCATCTTCAATGGATTCCAATGTCTTAATTTTTTTGGGATAATAGGCATATACTTCAATTCAATTTGATACTGTAACTGTAAAGAATCTAGAATTTTAAATACTTGCATAAACGGCCAAGAAATCTGCATGAATATTATCTTCTCTTGGGATAGATGAAATATTAAAAGATTGAAAATAATTTTCCACACAATCCCATACTTCATTTATATAAGCTTTGATTCTAGGATGTTTGTTTGACAAGGATTTCTAATATGTTTCACTATCAATTCTGAATCACCTAATACTGTTATATTTTTTCACTTTCAAATTTTTAGCCAACTCTAATCCCAAAATTAAAGCCTCATATTCTGCCACATTATTTGTGACTTCAAAATCTAACTTAAAGGATTGAGTTATTTTTTATTTTCTCATGAAATAAAATAATTCCTACCCTATCTCCATCTTTATAAATATCTATATCAAAATACATTTTCCAAACATCACCGTTTGAGGCTTGAGGAACATTTATGGCATCTTCAATTCTATGTTTTGGATTACACTCATCATTTGTAGTCAAAATAAAATACCCTGAATCATGATCAATAACAAATATAGGATTATTTACTGCTTGATTAGATTTCCAGACAATCTTTATAAATCTAACTTCCCTATATAGCCTTAAATGTTCACCTCCATACACATGGATGGTAGCATAGGACATATCCATTTGTAAGCTTCCTCCATGCTTAGCACAAAAAGATCTTGATAATAACATACCAAACTTGGGAGGGATGTTCGTGACTACTATATCCATTACTAAGCTTTTGATAGGAATTTGAGCAAGGGTAACATCTAAATTTTTTATTAACCCCAAGCATGGTACATTCTTTGAATCAAATGTATATAAGTCGTGATAAGGCCTTGTAATTTACAACTAAACATGATAACTTTAGGCATCGAATAATGAGAAGCACCGGAATTTAACATATAGTTATACAACATAAAATCATGAACCTTTAAAGTAATATAGAAATGTGGCACACTTTAATCTATCATGTTTGAACTAGGCCCAAAAACTACTAAAGGCTTCTCATCATGTAAGTTAATCACATCTCCTTCATCATCTACACTTGAAGATTGTATTCATTTAGAACTTGTTGCTTATAGCCTGGATTCCTTGAAAGTTCAAATCATAGAATTGGAATTTTTACCCTTTCTAATTCTCTTTCTACATTGAAAATAGTAAGGACAAGCTTTTCTATAGTAAACTGATCTTGTGGTTGATTTTGGGGTGGAACAGATGAAGTTTATGCAGTTTTATTTTGTGGGATATCAAAAGTAACCTTTTTTACAAGTTTACCAGGGCATTGTCTAGGTATTAAATCATATCTTTCATTTAATTCAACAATCAAAAATTTCGAAAAAGCTTGGTATTTTGACATTTCAGCATATGCTTATTTTGAGCAGGATGAGGGATTTGATTGAGAGGAACAATATCATTTTTCAAAACGTTGGTCATCAAAATAGTTGATATCATTGGTCACAGTTAGTATAACTTCTTCAGGATATTGATCATCAATCATCAATGGAGGTTGAATTTGCTGGTCATTATTTGGTCTCTCTGTCTGCAAAATCTATGGTTAAAATGGTCTTCTATATTGTATTGGAGGTCTATTTGCGACCTATTGAGCTACTTTGTGATGATTTCCATTCTTCAAATTTGATTGTACAAATTTCTTAATAATGAAGTTATTGCATCAATTTTATATTCCTCTTCTTTATTCTTTGATAATAAACTACTTTCTTCTTTAGTTTTCATTTTCCTCTCATCTTTTTCTTCCTTGCTTTCAATTTACCAGATGTTGGTCTATTTACTTCTACCTCAATTTCATTGGTCTACATATCTGTTAAGATTTTAGAATTTGTTTCTTTGAGCATTACAACAAATTCATCATCAAAAGATTTATAAAATTTAATTTTAGTTGTAGTGACTTGGGGTTTAGAGTCTGGTGGCATGTTATTGTAAATCTGATTAAACCTTTTGATAGATTCAACAGCAGGTTCACCAGGATTCCTCTTCTAGCCTTCAAATTTTGTTAAATAATATAGGGGATCTTTTTTAATTCCCCATTGATTTTTGAAGATATTTGTTAATTTAGTCCATGTATTCATAGAATTTGTTTGTAATTGCCTAAACCATATTCTGATATTTCCCTGTAATGATTGGACATATAGTCTTATATAGACATCTTCATGTTCAATGTTCATATTGTCTACAAAATGAAGAAATGAAGCCAAATGGTGTTCTGCAGATGGTTTTGTTTCTCCATTAAGTCTAGGAAAATGTTTCAAATATCCTTTGGGAAAATTATGAAGTTGATTTGTTGGTGGAAGTACTATTGCTACATAACGAGCTGTCACAATTGACTAAAATCTAGCCATCTTCTGTTGTGGTAAAAATGTTTGTTTAGGAGATAAAAAATTGCTTGAAGATGATTAAGGTGGAAGTGTAGAATTTTTGAGAAAATGAGGATGAAAATCTAGAATTTAGACTTCAGGGATGATTTTTTCTTGATCTTCAAAGGCTAAAGGATTTGTATAAATACTAAGTCCTTCTTCAGGCTTGGTGGAATTAGAAGGATACGTATGTATAACAAAGGAAATAAAATTAACAAGTTTCAATTCATGCAATTCAAGTTCAAGCTCTGATTTTGTGTCAAATGCTTCTGAAAGAGAGGCATGAAGCTCAAGGGATTCAAGATAATGAACTAATAAAGCAAATTGAAGATATACTCCTTTGGGGAGGAGTTCTAAAACTTTAGGTGGTAAATCTGATAATTTAGTAAGAATAATTATTGGTTCAAAAGGCTTAGGCTGTGATATTGCTTTAGGTGGTAAATATGATAATTCACCAAGAATAGGTATTGGTTAAAAAGGCTTAGGTTGTGATACTGTTTTAGGTGGAAAAGAGGTAGAAGTAGAATTAGAAGCTTTTAGTCTATGTCTAAGAGATGCAATTCTCAGAAGTCTCTATGGATCTAATAATGGAGTGTTTCACTAGAAAACAAAAGAGAATGGCTAATACAATCCAATAGCAATCCCAAATCTAGATGGCCATGCATGCAATTTCGATGCAATTTCTAATGCTACAAAGTATGATAAAGTACCATTCCTCCTTGTAGGTTGGTGAAGGGATTTGGGCCTGATATAGAATCCTTACGCTCCAATCAAGTGATCTATTTCATCCACTCTTGATCCAAATTCTGCACACAAACACAACCAAACAAGGATGATAAGTGATCTTCCATAGAAGATTGTTAGCTCAAAAAATCTAGAAATCACACATATAAGGAACATAGATTTGTATTAACCATATAAATGAAATTACATCAATATACCTTCAAAAAATAATATCCTCTCCTCCAGATTCTAGTATGGTCTCCTCTCCAAATATAGTAGAGCTCTCGCGCTATAGTTTTGATACTCTCTCTTTTTGTCATTTCCTCTTAGTGATATTATATACGCTCATTCTATCACCTAGGAGAATGTATCTGAACACGTAGGGGCTTAAGAAGTTAGGAAACTTCTACAATAATGGACCCCTATCCAACTCATACATAAGTGGGTCAAGTTGATCTCCTTGGGAATGGAAAACTATAGAAACCTTTTTCAAAATTATGATCCTTTTCTCAATTATCTCAATTATGAAATAAATATTATCTCATAATTATAATATTTTGGTGAAATAATTATGAGAAATTTCTCAATCATGTAATTTCACCCTTTTATCATGGGATAAATCTCACGTAAGTACAAAAAAAAGATTTAAAGGGATGCATTTAAGCCAAACAACTAAGGTAAGTTGACATTGAGTTTCTCTCACTATAATGGAGTGGCAAATAGGGTTATAACAGATGCCCCCAATGCATGAGTTCAGAAGAGGAACTGATGGATGAAATGCATTACAATAATACTCAATGATCAAAATGGGAGAAGGATCCAAGGCTATGAAGCTAGATCAAAGGAACTCAAGTGCGGAAGTCTCAACTCTACTGATAACATCCCTGAGGTACGCATACCCATGCTTGGTCAGAAGAAGATGTTGAAGATGACCCCCATAAAATAAATTATAGATCCATGATATGAAATGATAGAACATTGCTACAAATACATACACAATGGATCCATGTGACTCAAAATATAGAGTGTAGCCACTAGCAAATACAATGTGGATCAATGTCACAGTATACATCAGTAGGACTATGGACACATGACAGACAAAGAAGTTTCTTAAGATAGTCCTCAAAGTACATCAGAGATACATAACTCCAATGCAGCCTGGGAAGGATGGATGCCATATAAGAGTGATATGTCCCTAATCCATGGTCTTTGACATAACCCTGACGATACGAATCTACATCATGTGAATATATGAGCTGAAGTCGAACATGGTAGAAACTGCTTGATTACTAGCCAATGAGGTAAACAAGTAACAGAAACAAGGGAATCTACCAATGAGGAAAATGGACCCCAAGGTACCTAGTACAGTCCACTAAGTGTGAATAGATGAGATGATGTTGAATACTAGTGAACTTGATCAATAAGGAGCCAATGACGTAAACCCATTGTTGATTGTGAGGAAGTCTAGCACTATGGTTTGCAAGCTCCAAGGTATTGTGGTTCCTAGATCAATCTCTTGGATAATGAGTTGAAGTCGACAGGAGAATATTGGTCCAATGGATGTCACAGTAAAAAGCACCATCCTATATTGTAAGAACCATCTAGAAATATTGGAACCATGGTTAAATCGCGTAATAAAAGACATAAATGTGGATTCGGTAAAAATAAGACCATACTTTTTTTTTTGAATTTTATCATTTTTTGGATTTTTGGCATAAAAAAGGCATGAAAAATAACTACATCACACACCAAACCAAAAATAGAGAAAGAATCACACTCTTATGTACAATATGTACAAGTGCAACATAGTCGATTAGGTAAGGCAAAAGTGTGCCCACAGCCAGGCACATGCTAAGGGTTTCTACATGCGAACTCATGGAGGGTGAGGGGACCATATGGCTCACCAATGTGGGGCCATGCCAAAGGAAGTCAAATTTCCCAATGGTGAAAGGTTGACCATGCCAAGGAAAATATAACATAGTCTTAGTTTCATTACGAGCCTGAGGACATAAGGGAGAATAAGGAAATTAAGTGGGTGTAGGAATTTACAGGGTAAGTTCCTCAGACAGAACACCAAAAGGACACCGCTCACAAACAGATCACAGATCAATACACCAGTGTTTTGACGTGGTTAAAACCCTCAGAGAGGGAAATAGTCCACGGCCTGTGCCAACGTGGCTACTACAGGAAATTTATTAATAAAAGAGTAAAAATTTACATAAGCTTCTCTCATCCATGGTGAACCTACAAATAACCCTCCATGCGCTTTAAATAGAATTCATAGACCAATCGGGTGTCAAGCCACGGATCAAGTGTCGGTAATACCGAGGAGAGAATGAACCGTCGGATCACTACATATCGTGACCGTCGGATTGCAAGTTACAAATGTACATGTTAAAGAAACACACTTTACCTAACTCTATACTAGACCAAGTTATACTTAACTATTCCTACGTGTTGGAATATCCTAACAAAAGTCTTTATCTTTCTTTCAATTAAGGTCTCAACTTCGGATCTAAATTCCTTGAACTTTTATCACAAAGTCTTTATCTTTCTTTCGATTAAGGTCTCAACTTCGGATCTAAATTCCTTGAACTTTTAAAATACTTTGTCCTTTGTATTGAGAAGATAGAGCCATGTCTTTCTAGAGTGATCATCAATGAAGGTCACATAGCAAAGATGGCCTCCAAGAGATTTATTAGATATGGGCCCAAAACATCAGAATGAATGAGGTCTAATATCTCCTTAAACCTTGAGTCACTACTTGTAAAAGGTTTCCTAGTGTTCTTTCCCAAAGCACATCCCTTGCATACTCCTTCATGGTCTTCCTTGATGTTGGGGATGCCCTTTACCATTTGACTTAGCGAGGGTATTATCTTGTAATGAATATGCCCATATCTTCTATGTCAAAGTTTGATTGGATTGATCTCCATGTGTACAAGGGCTCGAGGAGATGGTGTTATAACTCTATATAGTCTTCCTTCACAAATTCCAATAATCTTTGCCTTTTCAATACTTGAATCCTTTCTCCAAACCAAAACTTTACCATCTACAAAAGCAACCATATCTCCTTTATCTTCTAAACAAGAAATGGAAAGTAAATTCTTTTTTCAAACCTGGGACATAGAGGATGTTGTTGAGGTGTAGCTTTGCTCCACTTTCTAGCTTCAATGATGTAGATCCAAGGCCCTTGACTGCATAGCTATTCTTGTCTCCTAGCTCCACTTCATGTGATGATGATTCTCTTGATAGGGTATGAACTTGTCCACTTTTATCCCATCATGCGTCTTGAGGCTCCACTATCAATAATCCATGCATTGTCATCATCAAGTGTACCTGTAAGTGCAGCCAAGAATCATTCACTCTTGACTCTTCTAGATAGATTGCAGATGATCCTTCCAACCCAACTTCCTGCAATTTTCATAATATTGAGTCCCATCTTCAAATAATTTGCCATTACGGGACTGATCTTTTCTTCCAAGATTGCTTTTCCTTCCTCCAATTGATAGCCAACAAAGTGATCTTCAACTAGTCCTTCTTTCACCTTAGCTTTGATACCCTGCTAAGAAATCAATGCTTATATGAATTAGGGTTTGATTCCTCCTTGATAATTACTTGTTATTTATGTTGGCTTCTTTTACTTCAATGTTAGATTATCTTTCATCAAGCAATTACCAAATTAAATGTATATGAAGACCACAAGAACAAGAGACACAAAATGTAGGCACTCAGCCAAGGCAAAACCCCTCCAAGGGGAAAACCCAATCCAGCTCTTTCACTAGTAGATTCAAATCAAGATGAGACAATCCAAGACCTTTTAGACCTAGACAAAGACCTCAAATCACCAAGTCAACCCTTCCTTCCAGTAGATGATCCTAGCCAAATTCTCCAAGTGTTAGCTTCACAGTTGGAGCTTCAATCCAAAATTTCAGGCCCTCGCTTTAGAATTTCAGACTTGCATTTGACTCAGAAATTTCGACCCCAACTTCAACCCAGTAACTTTGCACGTGTGAGATAGAGATGCCCAAAAACTCTATTTTTGTCTTCCACGACTTCTTCCTTCTTTCTCCTCAACTTTGCTCTTATTTTCTACTTCTTTCTCTTGGAGATCGAACTTGTTGAGTGCGTGCTCCAAATGAGTCAAGTTGCCTCTCTATATATAGTCCTTTTGTTGGGTCGAATCACCCTAATCCAGGTCGACTTCATGAGGACAAGGCCAACTTGGTGTGCAAGTGACAAATGACTCTTTTGACTTAAAAATAATTCTTTTTACATGATACAAAAGCCCAAGAAGGATCTAACAAAAATGGCAATGACTCTATTGACTCATGACAAAACCTAGAAGCCTTCAATGGAGGCTTTGACTTAGTAAATAAATAAAAGAGCATGAAACCCATGCTTCAAAATAATTTTCTTTCACAATAAATTTAGTTTCTCTTTCTTTTCACCAAATACAATTATAAAGACCGACACTAGTTACATTCTTCAACATCTAGAAAAGGGGTTCCGCCAAGATAATGTTGAATTTTCTACAATGATGAACAATAGAAACCAATCTTCTTATCTAATAATTACTTCTAATGATCTTCAATTAATTCTTTTTATGCCACTAATATCATTAAGCAATTATACATATAAAATCTCAACAATAATGCAGCGGAAGCAGTGGAAACAATAAAGATCATAAAGAGACAACAATGCACAATAGAGAAAACAAATTTTCTCTGGGAAACCAAAACTTGGGAGAACACCCAACAACTCTTCTTCTAGGAGAAATTTTCTTCAGCAAGGTTTACAAACCCAAATTGTCTAGAAATTTGTGCGAAAAATCCAAGTCCAAACTTTAGCCAAATTCATCCTTTATCTAATCCCACGTGTAGCTAATATAGAAGAGAGATGATGATGAGTGATCAAATGGTGTCGCATCATGTATATATACAAGTCGAATGGGTGCATTTACCCCAAGGGACACACCCTTTCATGTTGGGGCCGACTTGTCCCTTTTAAGCCTACATGAAATCCAAAAATAAAATTTATTTTATTTTAATGTCCATAATTTTTTCTAGGCCGACTTAGGAGGCCTCTTGGCATGCAGGAATACCTCCCAAGGCTACACAAAAATCAACAAATAATTCAATGAATTTCTAATTCAAGTCACACTGACTTTAAGAAATAACATTAGAACAATGCCAAGTTTAAGGCTTAAGAGTTATTAGGGCTCTTTTTTTTCATTCTTTTATTTTTGATATTTTCCATATTGGAACACAAGAGCATGCATCCACATTAGCAAACACGAACTAGTCAGACATAACAACTTAAGGCAATGACTAGTATAGGCTTGTTTTGGTCAAAAACCAATTAGACTCAATTGAGTCAAGTTGACTCAGAGACTCCAATAACACTATTAAACACATTCCCTAAGCAAAATATACTCTGAGTTCTAATATCTAGTCTACCGAAGGTACTATTATTTTATGAAATTGCAATATGCAAACAATTTGCTTGCAGTATTTAGGGCTCTATTTTTTTTCCCTTTGAGATATTCATCCCCAAGGAACCCCCAAGCACTTCCCCTCATTATGATGACGGTAGCCAATGCAATGTGGGCCACATAGACTATTGTAAGCTGACACAACAAGACATCAAGTGAATCCCACATACCCAAAAATAGCCAACCTGGGGACTTGACCCCGAGACCTCCTGCTTGCTATTCAGAGCTCTCAACCACTCAAATGAGCCCACTAGGACATTTAGGGCTTTAGCTTATAAATATAGATTAGACTTACAATTTTGTTACTTTGAGTTCCACTATCTAGTCTAACCATTGTGCTATCATTTTAAGAAATTGCAATATGTGAACTTTTATTTTCAACGTTTAGGGCTCTAGTGTATAAATATACACAATACTTTAATGTTTGACTTACAGTTTTGTTTTCCTATTTAAATGAGCATATGCCCATTTTGATGTCTAAATAATGGATTTGCCATGAAATATCGCTGACTAATTATTTTTATCAAATTTTCAGTATTTTTATATTTCCCAATTTGTCAAGTTGTTTCAACTTCTTTTTTATTTTTTTAAATGCTTCATATATTACTTCAGAAAAAAAATACCCTTTGATGACATGAAAGCTACTAGGATGTGAAATATGCCATGATAATCACTTTTGTTGGCAGCAGATTATTAATGATAATTTCAATTGTATCCTATTGAAGCATCAGAAAGGCCAGTAATTATATTATTGCAGCAGAAGTATATTTGCAGTTTAACCATGGATAACTAACAGTTTCCAACACATTCTTGTCTTCTCTGCCTACTTTAGTCTTGCACCCTCATAAGTAAATAATAATATATACAAGTACAGAACACCTTGCACAAAGTGAAGCATGGACGAGAAGCATGCCTAGTTTTGAGTAGAAGCATGACAATTCTAATTAAATATAACATATATCTTGTCAATGAACATGAATTGCATAGAAAACTCAAACCTGTAGGCGTGATAAAAGGGCATTGTGAAGTACTTTGTTCTCCACTACATATCTGCAAAACCAAATTATGGCATCAACCAAGGGAATATCTAAAGCATTTCCTAAGCCAAGGAAACAAAAAAAATGAAATGACAAAATATTCATAAGAAAGGCATGTTTACCCCAACACTGACTTCCCTACATCCCTAGCATTGTACCGAGTATAGCCCCAACCAGTGTAGTCCCACACCTACAAAGATATGAATAGTTCAGTTAGAGAACAATATTTAAAATCATTTATTTTATGGTTTTTGAGTGCGGGAAACAAAGCTTTTGGATTCATATGTCTTCATTAGGATAAAATAATCAGGCCAGTTAAAATTGCAATCTAAAGAAGTTGGAATTTCCTCCCTTCAAAATTGATTGAACTAAAAAAGTATCCTCGACAAATCCTACCATCTGAAAACCAAAGGAAATAATTACACTAACAATTTTCTATGTCATAAGAAAAATCAACTAACACAAGCAACAAGTAAAAATTAGACAGAGTGAACGGAAGATGTGCAGAAAAATTCATATGAAACAAGCTACTTGTTAGGAGGTAGCATGCTAGGAGGCTGTAAAAGAAAATTTGTCTCACCAGATCCCCATGAAGGTTGTCCATCTAATGTTACCTCAAACTGCCAAAACAATATGTAGGGGTTACCTAAAAAAAGTAAAGGAAGAAGATAGGCACACTAAGAATCATAGTTGCACAAGAGCACAACCCTGCAACTTCAGGACCCATCCCCCTTCATGCTATATGCTGCCCGCAGATAAGCTATTATTGACATGTTGAGTGCTCCGCACCTCTTAGACTTTAGTATTTCCACTGCTCAACCCATTTTCCTTTTGTGACCGATCTATTTCCCATTAACCCAGATAAAAGTATCCATATTGGATAAATAAATACATATTGAATAAATGTATGCAAGAATTGACATGATGAGAATTACAAATGAGAGCACCATATATATGCATAGGTGGGAGTGCCCCTTCATAGAGAGTCATGTCCCTTGAGACACGTTCTTTCATTTGTTGAAGAATGTAACTAGTGTCGGTCTTCATAATTGCATTTGTCATAAGAAAAGAAAAAGAAATTTTTATTGTAAAAGTAATTGACTCATTAAAGCATGGGTTTCATGCTTGGGTCAATGGTCAATAGGTCAAAGCACCCATTGGGTGCTGTAGGATTCTTGTATGAAGTCAAAGTCAAAATTATTATGTAAAAGACCCTTCTTGGGGCTCATTGTGTCAAAGAAAGAAAAAAATTTAATGTCAAAAATTAAGTCTTATTCTTCCTCCATCAAGTCAGGACTCAGCCTTGTCTCCCTGCAAGTCGGCCTCTTCAACAGTCAAGTCAGCCTTATGAATAGACACATCCACTTTGCAAAGACCATATATATATAGGAGCATTCGACATTGTGAAGTAGCACCGAACTGTCATCCATATTTGATCTGCAATTTCAATAAAAAAGAGTTCATAAGAGATATAAAAGAAAGTTTGATAAGAATTGCAAGACTGAAGTTTGCCAAGATGAATTGCAGGACCGAAGCTTGTCAAAAGGATTGCAAGACCAAAGTTCCTTGCTAATATGATTGCAGGAACCGAAAGTACAAGAAGACAGAGAGGGCTGAGTATCTTGAAGAGCTATTTGATGTTGACATATGAAGAAATGAACCAATAGATGATTTATCTCTTGAAAGGTTAACTTGATGGATGGAGGGTGTTCTTAGTCTAGGTCAAATGGGTCTTGGTCATATCAACTTGATTTGAGTCTACTAGTGGAAGAGTTTGACTGGGTTTTCCCCTTCATAAGGGTTTTGCCCTGGCTAAGTGCCTACATCTGGTGTTCATTGTGTATGATCTTCATGTTTTTGGCATTTATTTGATGATGAGAACACTAATATAATCAATATAAGACAGATATAATATCACAAGTAAATGTCAAGTAAGAGAAATCAAGAATAAATTGCTTCCCTAATGGATTTCTCAACATCATTAATATTAATTATTAATTATTATTTATTATTTATATTATTTTATACATAGTTATGTTCATAATAGGTAAGAGGCCTCTGTTGCTATGATGAGAACCACTTGACAAAACCCTCTCAAGATCAAATAAAGCATTTATAAATATGATTTACAATGATAATATAATTACATCAAGTGACCACAAGTACATTATGAAGACCAACCATAGTTACAAATTCAACACTCCCTCTTAACTAAGAAGCTATTCATACTCCTTGTCACAGATGTTCTCAAACTGAACAAATTTCTCTAAACAAAAGGTTATCCATTATCATCATCATCTATTATCAACATCCGCTATTGGCCATATCTGAGGTGGTACCAAACCCATGGCAATGTCATCAGCATATCAAGACTCACTCCTCCAGAGTGATCAGTCCTCGAATCCCATGGCCACCACCTAGCCCAAAATGATGAGACCCTCAACTAGCAAGCACTCACTCACCCTTCCCGGTGAGCACTTTGGGCTAAGACCTCACGAAACCCCTTCCCAGTTGGTGATCAGGCCTAGATGTTGAACTGAACCTCACTCCACCCTATCCAGTGTGTGATCAAGGTCCAAGACCTCATTCCACCCTTCCAGTGTGTGATCCGGATCTAGATGCTGAAGGATCTCACTCCACCATGTCTGGTGTGTGATCAGGGTCCTCCTCCAAGAGACACTCACTCAACATTGCATGTTGAGCCTCCAAGAGACCCATTCTCCCTTTCGGGAATGGGAGAATTAGCACTCCATCTCAATGAGAGGGGTGATCTCCACAAGCCCCAACTTGTCTCTGAAGTACACAAACTTGTCCCTTTGCAATGGCTTCGTCAAAAGATTAGTTGTATGCTCATTGGTGGAAATGTACTTAAGCCTTATTGCTCTCCTCTACACCATGTCACAGATGTAGTGGTACTTGATCTCGACGTGTTTCGACTTGTCATGGAACACAGGGTTCTCTGAAAGCTTTACACAGCTTTGATTATCACAATGTATCACTGTCGGTTCCAAATCTTGGTCGACCAATCTTGCAAACAACTTCTGGAGCCATACTGCTTCGGTACAAGCCTCATTGGCTGCGATGTATTCTACTTCAACAGTGTTGAGTGCAATCGACCTCTGCTTCCTGCTCATCCATGATATCATAGCGGATCCCAAACTGAAGCATACTCTATTAGTTTTTGTAGCATCGAATGCATTCTGGCCACGAAATTTGGTGGAGAGGCTAGAATACATGTATTCTCCAAAACCCAAAAATCGTTTCTGGAAATTCCACCTAGAGACAACTTAATTAAAATAGTTAATCATTTTTTAATGTTTGCTAAGTCTAAACTTAGGGAATATGATTAATCAAAGGGTATTAATTAAGTCATGGTGAGAATCTTCTAGAAAAAGACATGGATAAAGTTCTAGTTAATCTTAGCCATCGATTATGTTTTAAACTTGGCCGTTGAGGTCTCAACGAGAGATTATAAGAAAAAACTTGATGGGGCTTGGAGAAGACACACCAAAAGTGTTATTTCACTGGTAGATCGATTTCCAAAGTAGCAGTGTTGAGTCGCCAAAGAGAGAGCTAGTGAGCTCGAAGCTGAGAGAGAGGGGCAGGGATAGTAAGGTCGAAGGAAGATTTTCCAGCTTCGATGAGTGCATTGCAGAGAGGGAGCGTGTGCCACAGAGACACAGTGCAGAGCCACACAGATGCAGTGCAATGCTTCAGAGGGGATTCCATACTTTGCTGGGAAGCCAGAAGCCGGAGAGAGAGTTTGGAGGCCAAGAGGATCCATCTTCTAGACAGCAATTGATCCGATAACGAGAGGGAAGCAGTTCCGAGTTGTGGGACACAGTACTACGTAGGCTAACGCAGTGACTATGAAAAGGCAACAGAGAGCAGCTCAACTTGAGCCAAGATCAGTGTCAGATTGCCAATGGGAGTGAGATTTTTCTCACTAGATTTATTGTTACTCATTTCTTTGTAGGGATTGCTAGATTTGAGCATCCAAAGTTTTGCACTCAGATTTACTACTACATAATATTAAAACCCTCAGTTGTTGCACCGGTTTTCCTGAGTTGGGTTTTTCCAGGGACCTAGTCCACAAATAACTGTGTATTTGTGTGTGTGTGCATCCATTCTTCCATCTTTTTTATTTCTTCAGCAATATTTATTTTGTGAAGGTTGCAGTGTATTTAATTCGATATTTGTTGTAGCACACAGCAAGTAAATTGTTTAATCGAATTAACAATTAGAAGAATTAACTTCAGTTGCTGCAATAGGATTCCGAGTTATGGAATTTTCATATACTCCCGAGGTACTCTTCCTGTCTTCATCACTTCTTGCCCAATCAGCGTCTGTATATCCCTGAAGTTGTACATCCTTGTTTGCAACATAGCTCAAACCATAGTTCATTGTACCACGTAAATATCTCAAGATGTGCCTTGCTGCAATCCAATGCTTATGTCTTGGTTCTACCTAGAACTGGCTCAAGGTGTTCATAGCAAAGCAAATGCTTGGCATGTTGTTAACCAAATACATCAGCATACCAATCAATCGTCGGTACATAGATGGATCTACCAATCTAGAATTAGATCCTCTTAACTTCTTCAAGTCAATCACCATGGGAGTCGCCATGGATTTGCAATCCATCATACTGAAACTCTGAAGGATCTCTAATACATACTTTCCTTGACCAAGGAAGACTTCACGAAGTTTCCACCATACTTCATGTAATAGTAATAGCGCATCAACCCAAGATCCTTCAAGTCGAACTCAAAAGCCAACTGCTTCTTGCATTGAACAATGAGAGGCTTGGCATCTGTCAGAAACAAGTCATCTACATATAATAGTAAGATCACAAGTGCATTCTTCACAACCTTAAAGTAAAGGTTTGGATTGGCTTTGCTCTTGGTAAATCCCAGTCTCGTTAGATAGTTGTCTCTATGAGCATACCAAGCTCTTGGAGCTTCCTTGAGTCCATAGAAGGCCTTCTTCAACCTACAAACATGAGACTCCTTTCCATATACCTCAAATCCTTGAGGTTGCTCTATGTACACCTCTTCCTCAATCACACCATTAACGAAAGTAGTCTTCACATCCATCTAGTGCAAATTCCATTCCAACACACTCGCAAGAGAAATGATGGATCTAATGGAAGGTGTACATGGAAACTAGAGCAAAAGTCTCATCATAGTCTTCTCCCTCTTTCTGGGAGAATCCTCTAACCATGAATTGTGCCTTGTATTTGTCAATACTACCATTTGTAGCATCATTTATCTTATAGATCCATTTCGAAGTCACTACTAGCTTCCCCTCAGGCCTAGGCACAATCTCTCAAATGTCATTCTGTGACAATTTCTAAATTGGAATTCTACTACTGCAGCAACTGATTTATTTCACCTACTTATTATTCACAATAAGTTATTTACGAAATCCCTTCAATAAATATTAAAATAAACTCTACTGCAATTATCAGACAATTACCCAAAGAAAAAAATACATCCACAAGAACCAATCACATCAACACAATTATTTTTGGACAATTGTCCCCGGAAAAACCTAATGTGGGAAAACCGGTGCAGCAAATGAGGGCTTTATTAACCTTCAGCAGCAATTGCTTTTACAAGGAATGATTTTATAGAGAAACTAAAAGAAAACACCTAAGGCTTTCCCTTTGAGACCTTCTGACACTTTGGACACCCTGCTCCCACTTTTGCATCACTCTGCATGGCCCAACGTGTCTCTGAGTGGCTCTGCGTCCCTCTGAATCAGTCTGTGTAGGCTCTACGTCTCTCCTTTGGACTGTGTCTCTCTCTACGCTGTCTCCCATTGTCCTTGCATCACCTCCTCTTCTGTCACTGCCTGCTGTTAATGCCCTCCTCTTCCTCCACCCTGCAACTCTCCCTCTGAAATCGATCTCCTCTCCTTGAGAATCGATTTTCCTTGAGATACTGAGTATCTGTTGGTGTGTCTCCAAATGATCCTCAAGTCTTCTCTTATACTTTTTCTGTTGACGAATCAATGACCGAGATTAAGTCCCTAATCAATTGCTAAGATTAAAAAAGATTTGATCCTTGTCTCTTAGAAACTTCTCACCCTTATCTTTATTAATACTCATTAATATTTTTATTTTCCTATGTTTAGACTTAGGAACCCATTAAAAATATTAATTACTTTAATAACTCCTCATCCGAGTGGATTCTCTCAAAACGATTTCTGGGTCTTGGAGATCTCATGTGCCTTGGCCTAGCCTCCAAATTTCAAGGCTAGAGCACATCTGATGCTACCAAAAATCAACACTCCCTCTTAGCGAGGAATGTGCTCTAGCAATATTTCACTATAGCAACATCACACTGATCTCCTACATTGGTACTTGTGTTGATGCTTGGCTTGCTGCCTCACATTCCCTGCACTGCTGCTTCCTATATTGTTGCCCATGACACTGCCAATGCCACTGCCTCGCTTGTACTGCAACTCCCTCTCAACATGTTGCATCATGTTGCACATAGCACTGCCACTGTTAACTGTTGCACTACAACTCCTGATACTTATCCATTTCTGCTACTGAATGGATTCTATATCATCTCCATCTTCTCCCTAAAATAAACAAACTTTGTTCTTCCTAGAGCCTTGGTGAGGACGTCTGCCACCTGTTCTCCTATAGGAGTGTATCTCAACTGTGTTGACCCTCGTTGGACACAGTCTCTGACAAAGTGACACCTGATATCAATGTGCTTCCACCGATCATGAAATACTGGATTCTTAGAGAGCTTGATGCAACTCTGATTATCACACATGATCCTAGTCGCTTCTCCTTAATAGATTCACAAGCAATTTCCTAAGCCATATGGCTTCACATGAAGTTGTGCTAACTACCATATATTCTGCTTCAACTGAGCTCAATGCCATAGATTTATGTTTCCTACTGCACTAGGAGGTCATTCCTGATCCAATGTTGAAACAGTACCCAATTGTACTTTTCCGATCTACTGAACTTCCAGCCCAATCTGTGTCAATGAACCCACTCAGCCTGATGTCATTGCCTCTAGTGTACACTAGCCCATGCTTGACTGTTCCTTGTATATACCTAAGAACATGTTTGGTCGCTGCCTAGTGCGCCCTCTTAGATTCCACCATGAACTGACTGAGGGTGTTGACAGCGTAACAAATCTCTGGCCTGGTATTGACCAGATACATCAGGGACCCTATAAGTTGTCTATACAAGGTGGGATCAACATCTTTATCTTCTAATGCATCAATCTTCTTCCAGTTGGTGATCATTGGAGTAGTCATAGGTCTACAGTCCTGCATCCTAAATCTCTTCAAGGTTTTTGTAGCATGTCTCCCTTGTCCAACAAAGATCTCACCCTTATGTTGCCAAACTTCCAACCCCAAAAAATAATGCATCTGTCCCAAATCTTTCATGTCGAATTATGTGCCTAGGTTCTTCTTGGAGTCTTTGATGAGCCTGGATGATCCTATTAGGAAGAGATCATCCACATATAACACTAGGATTAGAGGCTCATTCTCTACAAATAAATAGTAGAGATTAAGGTTTGCGTCACTCTTGATGAACCCCATCTTTTGCAAGTAGCCATCAATTCGACCGTACCATGCCCTAGGTGCCTGTTTAAGCCCATACAAGGTTTTCTTTAATCAGCATACATGAGATTTCTTCTCATGTGTTTCAAAACCTTCTGGTTGTTCAATGTATACTTCCTCTTCTACTACCCCATTCAAGAATGTCATCTTGACATCCATCTGATGAATCTCCCACCCCATCTGTGTTGCAAGAGATATCACGATTCTAATATAAGTATACCTAGCTACTAGGGTGAAGGTTTCTTCGTAGTCTATCCCTTCCTTCTGAGCATACCCCTTAGCCACAAACTTGACTTTGTATTTCACCACACTGCCGTCCTTGTAGATCCATTTCGAACCTACCACTGATCTGTCCTGAGGACTAAGTACCACTTCCCAGACATCATTGACCATTATAGAGTTGTGTTCCTCCACCATAGCATCCACCCATACTTGATGCTGAACGGCCTCCTGAAAACTAGAAGGTTCCCCAACCTAAACTAATAAGACCTGGTATCTGTCTAGTTGTCTTCGCTCCCTTTTACTATTCCTAGGTGCACCAATGAAGTCTCCTGCATCCCATAGAATCTGTCGGAATCCCTGGCTCATTCTTCCATTGGTAGTAGGCACATCTATCAACTCTTCCCCTTCCTGAGATTCCTCCTGTTTTGAAGCTTTGTCTTCAGGAGAATTTATGGTACTAGTTTCCGCTAGTTGAAGTGGTTTGACCCAGTGTTGCGAAAATCACGATATAATCGCAATAATATCAAAAAATCACGGTTTTTTGAAAATGACGATATTATCGCCCGATTATAATGTGAAATTTTTTTCGCAAAAAATAGCGAAATAATCGCAATAACTTGAAATTATCGCAATTTTTTGGCAAAAAATCTTGATTTTTTATTTATTTTTTTATTTTTATGTTTTTTAATTTTGTCGATTTTTTGATGAGGAGGAGGTGACACAACCTACCCAGGCTACCCTTGTCACCAGTAGAGGACGTGGTCTACCTCCTGTACCTCCTAGTTCTTCAGCTTCTAGAGCACAGCAGAGTCCACTGCGAACTCCACCGGCATCTACGTCTAGAGGGAAAGCTATTGCATTTTCTCGCAAGAGGGGCAGAGGAAATCAATGGTATTAGTTATTTGTTTGGTTCATTTCATTGTATATGACATTATGACTCATGATATGAGATACATTATTATATTTTTTGTTGATATTTTGAGGTTGAGTTGGGACTCAGGAGTCAGGACTGACTATTCAGGACATGATTCACTGTTATGTGGGATGTAGCACTAGAAATGATATTACACATCTTATATATTAGTTCTTTTATCATATTTATGTGTCAATGTATTTATTATATGTTGTAGATGCTTTAGATATTAAAAAAATGGAAAAAATAAATGAATATTTTGTATTTAACGATTTTTCCCCAATTATTTCCCGATTTTTTCCCTCACCGAACTGCTCCTCGGAAGGCATTTCTCGAGATTTCCTTAAAGCTCTATCCTCCATGAACTTTACATCCCGCCAAACTACTACCTTTCTGCTCCCTGGAAGATACACTCTATATGCCTTAGCATTCTCACTATATCCCACAAGATATCCTTTCTTAGCAGTTTGGTCTAATTTCTTTCTCTTCTCTTTGAGTATACGGCAATACTGTAAACTCCCCAATATCATGAAATGACTGACTTCAGGTGTCTTCCCGGTGAAGACCTTCTCCAAGGTGATTTTGCCCAATGCCATGTGAGGAGTCATGTTCTGGACATAAACTGTCATGCTGCATGCTTTTTCCCACAGGAATTTAGGCATATCCTGATCATACAACATTGCCCTAGTTGCTTCCACAATGGTCTTGTTTTTCCTTTCTGCTACTCCATTATGCTCCGGATTGTAGGGAGTTCTCCACTCCCTTCTTATGCCTTAGCGCAAAAATCGGTAAAGTCCTTGTCAACATACTCTCCACCATTGTCTGAGTGCAACACTTTTATCTTCTTTCCCTTCAAATTCTCCACTAGCGCTTTGAACTCTTTGAATCGACCGAAAACCTCATCATTGTTTTTCAAAAAGTAGATCCAAGGCTTAGTTCTGGAACTCTTGATACATTTTTCCTAAGAATTCTCAGAGCCCCGTGGTGTAAGTGACCCATCCTCCTGTGCCATAGTTCATTCAAATCTTTGTCTCCGTTACTACCTATCAATGCCATTGGTGATTCTAGCTACAACCTGTACAACATGTTACCTCTGATTCCAATCTGGGCCTTCTTTTTCCAAATCAGGTGTTTAACATATACTTTCTCCTTAATGAAGAAAACGTCATAGCCCTTGTTTTGAAGTTGAGATACAGAAAGTAAGTTCATCCCCAATCCTGGCACATGCAGCACATTGGTTGCTCAAAGCTACTCTTCTGCTTCGGTTTGAAAAACTATAGTACCTCTTCCTACTGGAGTACACTTTGCCTTATTTCCCATGGTGATCTGAAAATTCATTATTTCTTCTTGATAATCTGAAAAACATTCTCGAATTCCTGTCATATGCCAAGAAGCTCCATTGTTTATATACCAAACCTTCGAGGAGGTAGAGCTTACTAAGCAAGCAACTTCTTCTTCCAATCTGGAAGCTAACATAGAATAATCGTAATTTATGTCCCTTGTGCATTCTTCTGGAAATATGTGCGAGCCCCCTTGAGTGGGTGCCTTTGCATCATGATCTTGACCCATAATCGATTTTCCTCCACTGTTGTCGGATCTCTGCTCTGATACCATGTGAAAATTTCTAAATTGAAATTCTACTACTGCAGCAACTAATTTATTTCACCTACTTATTATTCACAATAAGTTATTTATCAAATCCCTTCAGTAAATATTAAAATAAATTCTATTGCAATTATCACACAATTACCCAGAGAAAAAAATACATGCACAAGAACCAATCACATCAACATAGTTATTTTTTGGACAATTGTCCCCGTAAAAACCCAATGTGAGAAACCAGTGAAGCAAATGAGGGCTTTATTAATCTTCAGCAGGAATTGCTTTTACAAGGAATGATTTTATAGAGAAACTGAAAGAAAACACCTGAGACTTTCCCTTTGAGACCTTTTGACACTTTGGAGACCCTACTCCCACTTTTGCATCACCCTTGCGTCACTCTACGCAGCCCAACATGGCTTTGAGTGGCTCTGCGTCCCTCTGCATCAGCCTGCATAGGCTTTGTGTCTCTCTCTATGTTGTCTCCCACTGTCCTCGCGTCAACTCCTCCTCTTTCACTACCTGTTGTTGATGCCCTCCTCTTCCTCCACCTTGCAACTCTCCCTTTGGAATCAATCTCCTCTCCTTAAGAATCGATTTTCCTTGAGATATTGAGTATCTGTTAGTGTGTCTCCAAACGATCCTCAAGTCTTCTCTTATACCTTTCCTGTTGACGAATCAACGGTCGAGATTAAGTCCCTAATCAACGACTAAGATTAAAATAGACTTGATCCTCATCTCTTAGAAGCTTCTCACCCTTATCTTTATTAATAGCCATTAATATTTTTATTTTCCTAAGCTTAGACTTAGGAACCCATTAAAAATATTAATTATTTTAATAACTCCTCATCCGAGTGGATTTTCTCAAAACGATTTCTGGCTCTTGGAAATCTCATGTGCCTTAGCCTCTCCTCCAAATTTCAAGGCTAGAGCACATCCGATGCTACCAAAAATCAACACATTCTTGATGATCGATTGGTATTCCTCATTCATTGCTTTCTTTCACACTTTCTGGCTAGTTGCTTCTTCATATGTGGAAGGTTCTTCATCAATAAGTTTTGTCATGTGGGCTACATAGCTGGAGAACCTCTTAGGTTTCTTCACTTCTCCAGATGTGCCATCAGGAGCTGCATGTCCTTCCACCTCATCTACTTTGGATCTAAGCCATGTTGGTGTTTTCTTGATCTCTAGAACTATTACTGGTTCTACTGGATTTTGAGGCCCTTCTAGCCTTCTGGTACATTCTGTAGAACTCAAGTGCTCCTCCCTTAAGGCTTCTTGTTTAACTTCTTTCAAGGAATCTACCGAGACTTACTTAGACCTCCAATATGCCACTTTCTCATTAAACATGACATCTCGACTGACCTCAATCTGGCACTACTCTAGCATGTATATTATGTAGGCTTTTGAAGATTCACAGTATCCAACAAATATGTCTTTCTTGCTTGAAGGCTCAAGCCTGTTCCTCTTATCCTTAGGAACATGAATATATACAGGACAACCAAAGATTCTCATGTGTCCAACCTTTGGCTTCCTTTTGGAGAAGGCTTCTTCAAGAGTCATACCTTCCAAAACTCTACGAGGACTTCAACAATTGTTTGTGATGCTTTGCCCCCTAAGAACAATGACATTTCTAAATCATGCATCATGGCCTTGACAGATTCTCCAATGGATTTGTTCTTTCGTTCTACCACACCATTCTGTTGTGGATTATAGGGGACAATTAGGCCCCTCTTAATCCCAGCCTGCGTGCAAAAAGCAACAAGCTCCTTTGAGGTGTATTCTCCTCCATTGTCAAATCTCAGTATCTTGATCTTTTTACCTATCAAATTTTGCACTTCAGCTTTGAATTCTTGGAACTTGTCGAATACCTCGTCTTTTGTCTTCAAGATATATATCCATGTCTTTCGAGAGAAGTCATCAATGAATGTCACATATTAAAATGAACCACCAAGCGATTTCATGGGCATCAGACCACAGACATCATAATGAATCAAGTCCAAAGCTTCATTAGATCTGTTGTCACTGTTTGGAAATGGTTTCTTGATGTTCTTCCCAAGAGCATAGCGTTTGCATACACCATCGTTCTTTATTTGTAGTTCAAGTACCCCTGACACTATTTCACTTAATTCAGGCAATGCTCTAAAATGAAGATGTCCATACCTTCGGTGCCATAGCTCACTTGGATCTATTCCATCATGTACTAATGCTTGATTTGGTTGACTCACAAGTCTATATAGTCTTCCATCACGTATCCCAATAACCCTAGCATCATCTATACCAAAGCCCTTTGACCACACAAGTACTTTGACATCCACAAAAGCAACCCTATCTCCTTTATCTTCTAAACAAGAAACAAAGACAAGATTCTTTTTCAAACCTAGTACAAAAAGGACATGGTTGAGATGTACGTGGTTACCAGATTCCAGCTCTATGGATGCCTTTCCAACTCCTTTGACTGCATAGTTGTTATTGTCTCCCAATTCAACCCTTTGAGACAACTTCTTCTCTGTCATGCTTGAAACATTCCCACACTCTCTAGTCATGTATCTTGATGCTCCACTATCTACTAACCACATGTCATCATCATCTGCAAAGGAACCTGTCAAAGTGGAGTAGTAGAAGAAGTCCTTTTCACCTTTGGGCTTCTTTGGCTTTTCATCTTCTTCAATTTCTATTGCAGAAGCATATTATTTCCCTTTTCTTTTCTTGTTAGCCATATTAGGATAATCTCTCTTGAAATGTCCATATTCTTGACAACCATAGCATTGTATTTTTTATGAGTCTTTCTTCTTCTTAGAGGAAGAAGATCATTTCTTATGTTGAGGTCCAAACTTCTTCTTTCCCTTGTTCGTGCAAGGGCTTGAACTTCTTCATCTTGACGGTCTCTAGTCATCAAGCGTGTTTCTTCTTGAGCACATGATGTCCATAATTGCTAAAATAAAGGAGCTTCTTTCCAACTACTTAAGCCTGTTGCAAATGCATCTCGTGATCTAGGGAGACCATTGAGTGTTGTAGTCAAAAGTTCTTGATCAAAGATAGTTTCTCCAATGGCTGAAATTTGATCTCTTATTTGTGAAATCCTCATGAAGTATGAAGCCAAAATGTCATCATTAATCATCTTTGTATTCTGGAGGTCATTCTTCAAACTCATGGACTTGTTGAAAAATGTAACTAGTATCGGTCTTCTTGTTTAGCTCATGCAATGATGAAATTCTTATGTATTTGTAAAAAGAAAGAAAAAGAAAAATTATTGTAAAAGAAAAATTTATTAAAGAATGGGTTTCATGCTCATTTGATTATGTTTCTAGGTCCTAGCACCCATTGTATGCTCCTAGTGTTGAGTCATGAGTCATTTCCATTGTCCTTATGTTCTAGACCCTTTTTGAGCTTTTTGTATCAAAAAAGTAAAATTATTTTGATGTAAATTGGTCATATAAATCTCCTCCACCAAGTCAGCTTTCCCTCTCTTCATGTCGACCTCATTAGGGTAATCAACCACTATATATAACCAATGCATTCGACCTCCTTTGGGACAATCTAAGCAAGCAATTCGATCTACAGTTCCTATGTGAAGAAGGAAGTGCAAAAGAGCCTAGAAAGGAAGGTCTACATCTTTGCAAGAGAAGGAGAACTATAGCAAAGGATGAAGAGACACTTGTCTAGCAAAAGGAGCAAAAAAATTTATGTGTTTTCTCTCACACATGTGAAAGGACTAAGGTAAAAGGTGGAAAGTTGCAGGGTTGAGGGTGCAAGCCGAAATTTCAGAAGCTTGGAGAAGGCCGAGATCCCTAATAACTTGATTTGAAGTGTTTGACTTGAATTGATTTTGAAGGACATGACTAGAGTTTGACTAGTACATCTTGGGAGGTTGACTTGGTGGATTAGAGGAGGTCTTGTTGCTGTTATAAAAGGTCTTGGTTGTGTCATTTGATTTGGTTCTTGAAGAAGAGGAAAAATTTTGGGTTTTCCCCTAGAAGAGGGGTATTTCCCTAGCAAAGAGCCTACATAGTATGTCACTTATTGTCTTGATTTTCATACTTTTGGTTTTGATAGTTGTTTGATAATAAAATGATAAAAGAAGACAAAAAAGAAGCTAATAAGAATTCAAATACATCACAAGTAATTATCAAGAGAAGAAAATATTTCTGCATTTCCGATTTTCTAACAGGACTGACCAACATTCTTGATAGTGTAGAGATTTACTAGGGCATCATATATCTTCCTGGAGGTATCATGCTTTGCAATATAAGGAATGAAATGATCTCTAATGGAATCCACTATTAGACTCATGGCAGTAATATCATCCTAATTGAACTTCTCATTTCTAGTTGCATCGATCAGTTCAATAGTCTTTCCTGTCACAATATCCAACACTTTGTTTTTGTCAAGAATAAGATCTATCTGACTTGAATCACGAGAGAGAGAGAGAGAGAGAGAGATTCCTTCACATGTGTGAGTTATTAGAGAGAGATAGGAGTCCTTCTTTTTCATCCTTATTTTCCCTTCGCTCACTTGCCCAGAAATTGTCTTGAGAGAGGAATGCGAATTGCCCAAATGGAAATTGTCTTGAGAGAGGAATGTGAATTGCCCAAATGAGGAGCTCCCGCTACCTTTATATAGTAGTTTTTCTAGGCTGAATGGACGTGTCTCTTGGCTGGGGCCGACTTGACTTGGAGGGAAGTCGACTTGTCACTTTTGGAGCCAAAATTTTCATTTTAGAAATTCAAATTTACATCTTTTAAAAATGGCAATGTGACTTTGACTCAAAATAAATTTTCCTTTGACTTAACAAGTTATAAATATGATTTACAATGATAAATATAACTACATCAAGTGACCGCAAGTACATTTTGAAGACTGGCCATAGTTACAAATTCAACAACACATATCCTCTATTCACATAGTCTAATAATACTATAGCATATATCAATCAACCAACCAATCTGCTTTAAATCTATTGCTTAGTTTTCAACAACTCATACATGGCATTCAATAGAAAATCATTAAGCCAAACCATTATTCAAATTTTCTCTGCACAAAGTTCAAACCCTAGTATATTAACAATTAGCCACTACACATGATTACTACACTATTGTTGTCAAGACCTTGATGTCAGCCATTGTCTAATAATCAAAATTGTTTGTCACAATATTGTAGACACTATCACTTTAACAAGGTTCGTCATTGAATTCTAGGCTCAAACTTCTTTCATTTTTCAATTTAGATGAAAAATGACTTCAGTATTTCAAAAGTACTATAAATAAATTAAATATTTGACAATTTTCTCATTTCGAGGCACTCTTTATTCAGGTCACCAGATTTTGCAAATTGTTTTAGAGAATGACAATCATAAATAAAAACATAACCTTTCAACATCAAATCTTTGACCACGGTTGTTGTATTAAACTTGGCAATCAACTGGACTCCACAATCCAATTGATACATCTCTTCCCAGCCAGATGGAACTTTCGAGTGGTCGTTTTCTCTGGAATCATGCCAGTCATAACGTAGAAGTGATCAAAATCCACATGGCTCAAGATTCCTATCTATAGCTTGCTAAAATTACTTATAAATCGCATTTGGATCTGGCTCTCAGTCTTGAACTGGCTCTAGACAATAGTGACCTCATATATATGCATCTTATATGCTTGTACAACCAAACCCTCTTAGCTCAACAAATCCTCGGTGATTCAATTTTGAGTGGTGGCCTCTTTCCAGTCAACGGCGTGATTCTTCAGATAAATATATATATATATATATATATATATATATATATATATAATGGTTATGATTTACCATTCTTCATGTGCTACAGGTGCATAGTATTCTTCATATGCTACAGGATATGCCACAAGAATCACAAAAAGAATCCATCGCACATTGCTACAGGATATGCTACAAAAATCACAAAAAGAATCCATCGCACATTGCATTTGAAGGTGTTCCAAGAGGCTAATAGCAATCTCAACATCTACGCAAGAAGACAGTGTACAATTCCAACGCACCACCAGCGCAACTCTATCCTTTATGCACATACTTGTAGTGTCCATAACTGATAAAATTGGCAACTAGGGCCAAACTCCATGTGGGTCATCTTATTTATGGAAGCTAATATTTTTCTTTGATTCCTCTCGTCAAGAGGTGTAGGATTGATCTAAAGATCATCCGATTCTGACATGTATTCATGGAAATATGAATTTATTTGTGTTATGGGACAATTCGTCAAGGTCGGCCAGCAACCAAATTGCGCCCACTTATCCTCAACATTTTAGTATAAATATAAGAGGACTTTAAGTCATTTCTCACAGAGACTCTTGTGATCTCTCTTCATTCTGTTTTGGGTTTGATAAATATGAGACCTAGAGGGAGTGCCCTAGGTGAAACATTGCCTTAATAGGAGATGCCCTAGAAGTTGTGATGGAGAAGGCTCTACGCTGCCCTAATGGAGAAGCCTAACACAACCATGGAAGAAACCTTATTGTTATCATGGAGAAACACCTATGCTGGCATGGAAATAAGCCCTAAACACTGGAATGAAGAAGCCCTACATACAGTTAAGAATATGCCCTAACTATTGTTCTAATTGAAATGCAGTCATGAAGGATAGATGCTAAACGTTGTCATGAAGTCCCAATGCTAAACATTGTCATCCAAATGCTAAATGTTGTCATGAAGAGATCCTAATACTAAATGTTGTCATGGAGGATCTATCTTACCCTAGCCGCAGTAAGGAAGTAATCACAGTCTCCTAGCCACAACACTTAAGACAGCAAGAAGGGACACTTATATACAGCAATAACACGTTGTCCTAGGCCACATTCATAAAGGGTTTAGATGTAGCAAGAGGAAGCCCTTGACAAGCCCTAATGCAGTCAAGAAAAGAGATGCATACACATTCCATGAAAGAATCTAAGCTGTAGTTAAGGAGGGTGTTATAGGCAGCTCAAGGAGGCTCCTAACAACAACATTTAAATAGGCACTAGGACGCAGTTATTAAAGGCATCAATCCGCAGTTGAGGAGGACTGTTCGAGGTAGACCTTACACGTTGTTTACAGGAGGAAGGTCACAAGCAATTGGTTGTTGTTCTGAAAGAAGTCTTGCAGAGTCATCTCGCCACTTGTTGTTGGAGACAGCATGGTTATGTTTTAGTATGATATCCTAGGCATAAGTATCCTATAAGAAGAAGCTATGGGGTTATTGTTTGAAGGATGAATGGATCACTGCATAAATGGGACATGTAGAAGTAGTCTGCTACTATAGCCTAGCTGCAAGCCATAGCAAGCTGCGAAGGCTGGTATGCATTGAGTGTGTGATGTGCAGCATAGTGCACAGTAACAGTATACAACTTATAGGTGACAGTGAGGATGGGTGTTGCACGGTGCAGCATGGTGCAACACAGTGATGATGGGAAAGGATGTATTGCAGCAGCATGATGATGATGTATTGCAATATGCATTTGGGTGCAGCATAGTGCAATGAAGGGTACAACATAGTGCAGCATGAACGATGCAACATAATGATGATGAAGAGCAGCCTGATGGGTGCAACATGATGATGAGGTTCAGCACAGTGATGGGTGTTGCATGATGATGGAGTCACCTTGGAGGATCAATTGAAGCAATATGCCTTCACCTAAGTTCAGATCATCTACCTCATGTGTTATCTCCATAGAGAAGATCTCTGCTCTTATTATGACAAAGTCAAAATGTTGACTTCTGATGTATATGTACTATCTCTCTCTCTGCTGAACTAATGAAGAATATATAAGAAGAATTGATCAAGGATTTCCCCACATTGGGGTTTGTCCCTGGCTAGTGCCACATCTTTTGTTCTCTTGTCTTGGCTTATTTTCTAATGTTTATGTTTATGTTCTATCTACAATTTACTATCACGCTGATGTGATTGCTAGTCTAGAATTGATATTGAGCTAAATGGAAAAATTGAAATAAATTGCTCTAAGCATAGAACATACCAAAAATTAACCATAACGCAATTCCATATCTGATCTCAATGGCATCAATTTCACGTGCAGGTCCATTTTCTCATATTTTTTATGCAGCACCACGTCCAAATTAGTGAAAAGTTGAATCTGGTTAAAGTTTGGTTAGGGCTTATGTTAGTAAAGGAACTCCCGTGAAGACAACTTTAGATTCGTGTGTAGATACTCACTTCAAAATATGCCAGGAATTACTCCAAACCATGCTTTTGAAATAGCCTCAAGACATACTTAGGGCATGGAGCGTTGCCCACTATCACTTTCAAAAGTCCTTCTCCAATAGTCAACTTAGGGCTAGTCAAACTACTCCCTTAACTGCCCTTTTATCCTTCAAAGAACAAGCCCGGAGCTTCACTTCTTTTGCCCTTCTAACATTCCTTAAATTCCTTCTCAAGTGATTGTACTTAGGGTTGATTTGGCACTTACTGTCAGCCCTCCAACTACTCCTTTAAATGCCAATCAAATTGTCCTAATCTAGGAAACCATCCACTAGCAAACATCATCAACACAAGAGGACTAACACACCTTATTTCTGCGACCTTCTGTTGCACCCCTTGTCCTTAACTTTTGTGCACTTTTACTCCCTCCAACTACTCCTTTAAATGCCAATCAAATTGTCCTAATCTAGGAAACCATCCACTAGCAAACATCATCAACACAAGAGGACTAACACACCTTATTTCTGCGACCTTCTGTTGCACCCCTTGTCCTTAACTTTTGTGCACTTTTACTAAGGTTTTGCAGCTCTGGTTAGGGCACATGTCAGCCCTAGTTTCTGCTATAAAAACACCCTTATACCTGTGTTCTCCTTCATATTCAAACCATCTCTCCTGCGTTGGTATTTATGAGCATGCAGCCTAGAGTTTAGGCTCCTCCTAAGCCTCTTGGCCTCTCGACCCTAAGACTAATCAAATGTATGTGAAGTTGGTCTCCTCCATGATGTATAATGTGCATGCTTTTCTTTTGTTGATCTTTTATGTTCCTTTGTTTATTGTTCTCTCTACATAATTGTTATTGTTGATAATGATGTTATGTGGTAAATGTAATATGTAAATTTCGAAAATGTTTAATGCAAATATCTATAACAGAGAACAATGTAGCCCTAAGGAAAACTTAACATGGGATCAAAGTTGCGTTGAAGAAAAGGCATTGAGAACACCCCTTGAAGCCACCAATGATGGAAGCAGATGAATATGGTTGAGACCTAAAAGAATGCTAGGTTTTGAAGGAAACCCTAGGGAGACTTTTTTTGCTCTTGCAAGTACAAGCTAGGGTTTGGGAGAAACCCTAGGAGTGGCCTTCATATGAAAGAGACCTAATATGATTCAGAACTATTCATGATATGATATGAACTGTAAGATGCCATCCAGCTATTCAAGTACCTGATATATTCAAAGAAACCCTAGTATCATATGATCAATGAGAAGCCCATAATAGATTCAAAGAAACCCTAGGTGAAGGGTATGTTGCAAATTTAGTGGTCATCGTATACATTGATGGTTGGACTTGGTTGTCAATAAAAGAAGGTAAAGGATACAAGTGGTCTTCATGAGGATGCATCTCTTCTGAAGACAATATTGACATATGATCGATGGATTGTGATACCTCCTGGCTAAGAGGGAGCCAAGATCAAGAGGGAGTTGTGAGCCTCCAACAATCTACATTAAAGATAAGTACTTTCAAGGCTGATGTCATTTCTTGTGAATTTATTATTTTCGATTATTGGTGATTCTTCCTGCATGAGTATTTTACTTGTTTCACTAATCTCTTGTATGATGATGTGATCCATCATGTGAATCATCAAGATGTAGAGCATTGCAGGAAGAGTTAGCTCTAAGAAAGAGTTGGTGTGGGAAAATGATAGAGCCACTCTCGTATCTAGAGAAGAAAGAAAGACCTGCTTTATCACCAGGTACAATTTCATTGTGTTTATTTAATTTGCTACTGTTACACTCTCTTGTTGTGGGATCAACAGGTACATCTAATGAATGTAAGAACCAAGTCCTCTGTATCGAGATTGAGAATGATGTAGAGCCATCCCATGACTTGAACAAGTGCTCATGTCCTCGAAGGAAGGACTGTAATATCCTTGGTTGATAAATATGATTGAAGAAGCTTCCTATTCAGAGGGAGTAGATTGATTGGTTGAATACAATAGTCTAATGAGATGATGATGGCAATATGTCCTTCATGCAATGATCATTCTAGATGGCTAGATTCAATAATGTCAGATGCTTCCGCAATATTAATCAATGATAAGGAATATGCACTCAGAGGGAGAGGATTGTAGCTCTTGTTGCCTGATGCACTAATCAAATGTATGCGAAGTTGGTCTCCTTCATGATGTGTATGAGGAAGAAGCATACTTAGATCTACCTCAAAACTTTAAGGAACATGAGATGAGATTCATGATTATAGATAGAAGAAAGTCCCATATAAACTCGAGCAAGCTCTCTGGTCTTGGCACACTTGGATTGATGGTCACTTAATGCAGACACCAACCTCTCTTCAAGGTTGCAGGTATGTCTCTAATATTTGGTTATATATGTTGATGATCTACTTATGACAGAAACAGATCATCTATGTGTTCAATCCCAGAGAGAGTTGACTCTTGAATCTCGATGACCAACATCTTGAGATTAGACGTGTAATAGAGAGATGATGAGGACTTCCTTGTTAAGGGAAGTATGCAGTCAGAGACTTTGCCATGATGATTTACATTGAAGCAGTTGAGAGAGATTCCTCTTCAAATTCATATTTCATGAATTCAGATGATGAACTGGCAGCTAGTTGGATACTTGCTTTGCATCATGTACTCTAAGTTAGATAGAGCCTAGACAAGTATATTGGATTGTTGTTGAATATGTGTTGAGATATTCACATGGACTGGGACACACTGTCGAAACTTGATGGATACACTAATGCAGACTGAGATTGGGAATGTTGTTGATAGGAAGAGCACATCTGGGTGTTGCGGTAACTTGGGGTCTACCATGATTTCTTGAATGAACTGAAAACAAGAAGTATGTTGAGTTGAATACGACTGACGCATAACAATTGTTGCTAGCATGGCTAGCTGTGAGGTAGTGTGATAGAGAAAGCTCTTTAGAGAGTTGTTTGAGCATGTGTTGGGCATGACTATGACATATTGTGATAATGTGAGTGAGATCTGATTTTCAGAGAATCATGTGATTTATGATTGGTCCAAGCATTGTGAAATCAGATATTATTTCATTCAAGATATGGTACAGAGGGAGCAATGAGGCTCTAATATTGATTTGTTGTGGAATTGAAGTAGTGAGGCTTCAGCAGATGAGCATGTTGTTGACATTCTTACCAAGGCTTTGCTAAAAAGGAAGCTCTTGGTCTTCAAAGAGCAACTTGGACTGATGGATGTGACCTCCCAAGTAAGGGTCCTAGTTGATTAAGAACACTGAGCTATGATCTTCCTCCCTGCCTGAGCTCCCAGGGAGAGGAATTGAGTCGAAGAGCTCCTGGGGCTGAGGGAACTCTGGACAATAGGATAGTTGTGATCCTTACCGCATGGTTAGTTGTATCTTACCTATTGTTTGGCAATAGGATAGTTGTGATCCTTACCTCATGGTAAGTTGTATCTTGCCTAGTGTTTGGCAATAGGATAGTTGTGATCCTTACCTCATGGTAAGTAGTATCCTACCTATTGTCAACTTTGGGACTTGACAAAGTATACCCCATTTGGCGCCCTACCCACAAGTTGTGCTTGTTGGGATTGTTTCTCCCCATCTGGCCAATGGGTGGGCATACTTGGGATAGTTGTGATCCTTACATTTGCGGTAAGTAGTATCCTTCCCAAGTGAGGGGATGTGGGATTTCTACCACTGGCTCTTGAGGATCAAGTTGGGAAGATCAACAAAAAATAGGATAGTTGTGATCCTTACCTTCTATAGTAAGTAGTATCCTACCTATTGTCCCGACAATGGGATAGTTGTGACCGTTGCCCTTCATGGTAAGTCGTATCCTACCTATTATCAATTAGATATAGGGTGGTAGCCGAAGCTCCCCTATGATGATTCTTCTTCTTTAGATAGAGACATCATTATTCAATTGATGATCAAAAGATAGATAAGTTGAGACAAGATGTGATGAGATCGATGGAGGTCATGGGACTTGAACTAGAGACAAGTAGGGTTTGGAGAATCGATCTCCCCTATTGTCAGTTGTGGTTTAATCTTCTTGTATGAATCATAATGAGATGAGATGAAACAAGATAATATATGTTGCAGCAATGATGAAGCATCTGAGATGAGATTTATAAGGCAGATGGAAATTCCTCCCTAGCTGAAAGGGAGTGTTAAAATTTTGGCACCTTCAGGATGAATTTCCCAAAAGGAAACCCCTTTGTCCCAAGGAAAGCCATCGTGCCCAAAGAGAACTTTCATAGGTTAAAGAAATATTATTATTATTATTATTCTATGGGCTTTCCTCCTTAATGTGACAACTCCTCTTAGGCAAGTTACAATAAAACATTTGGAGATATATTTAAATATATTTAAGATAAGCAAATTTGAATTATTCCCTCCAAACTGTACAAATCCACTTGATTAAGGAATTCCCTAGAAAGGGTCAATCGTAGCACCTCAACATTATATAAATAAAAGTCCAATGTTCAATAGATCACTCATCTTGATTCTTGAATGGAATGGCTCAATGATCTTTCATTGGGAGATGATGAATCGCATACTTTGTTCCTCGACTTGCATTTATAGATGGCCTGCGCTCATTCTTCAGCAACTCGTATCATCTATACACAGAGTCTCGCACTCTCTTATCTGAGCTTATCATGGATTCGGCTTCTTGTGAAGAAACTCGCGTCCTTGTGGTGACTCAAATTCCTGTAGAGATGTGACATATTTTGTCAAGGCTCTACAGTTCGTAAGAATTTCAAGTTCGGTCATTTCTAAGGCTTATCTCACAGGCTCTTACTATCTCTGTGGCTGACTTGCTCTTAGGCTTAATACTCAGGTTCCATGACATTGCACTATAGTGTGGAGTTCACTAATCTTTGTGGCATATGATACATGGTACAATATGGCTTTGTTCTATATCTCATATACATATTTGGCTTGTACTCAATACATAGTGATCCCACATTCACTACAACATTCTCTATTCTTTGTAACATTCAATGTATTCAAAGAGGCAGACACTTATATATATTCGTATAACATATATTTGCAGAGGCTCATATGTATATAATCGCAGTGGCTAAATGATTTTGTCTCGCGTCTCTAAGTTGGTGTTACAGTAGTATCGATCTATACAGTGGTTGGCTTGCATAACAAATATACTCAGTGGCTTCGCTTGTTATATATATAAACACAGTAACTTGCATACTTGTAGTGACTCATCGCTTGCACTCTAAATGTGGTTTGCAATATAATGTTCTTGCCTCCATATGATATCAGTCCTATGGCAACTGTATGTTTATATGTATGTTGGAATCTTGACTTGATGCTCATGCATATGATGCTAACCCTAGCATGTTATAGATTCTTTATATAAAGCAACAATCTTGTATAGCACTAACTTATTGATATGCAAGTGATCCTGACAGTAACTATGATGCAGTAACCTTCATGAATATCATGGCAGAGAGAGCGGTAATCTTGACAAATAACATAACAGTAACCCTAATCTTCATGAGAGTGTTTGTGACAGTGACTGTAATGATGACAGTGGGATCTATGATGACAGTATCCATGCTCTTTACTCTTATGATACATGACAAACAGTTTTATGAAAGCAATCCTCCTGGACTTCTTTAATTATCAGAGATCATATCTGTCAGTTCACAAACGTAATTATGAACTGACTTGGGGTGGCCCTAGGAGGCATGATGTAATGATGTCTCTCACTATGGATGTATGTTGTCTCTCAGCTGAACAATCGATGAATATCTAATAGAAGAAAAAGAATTGAATTATGGTTTCCCCCCTTGTGGGGTTTTGCTCTGGCCTCCGACCAAATCCTAGAGTCTTTATTGTGCATGCTTTTCTTTTGTTGATCTTTTATGTTCCATTGTTTATTGTTCTCTCTACATAATTGCTAATGTTGATAATGATGTTATGGGGTGAACGTAATAAGTAAATGTTGAAAATGTTTAATGTAATTATCTATAGCAGAGAACAATGTAGCCCTAAGGAAAACTTAACAAACAGAGTATATATTACGGGAAATTTAGAATTCATATAATTACAGGAAAACAGAGTAAGTACATTCTACACAGAGAGAGAGAGAGAGAGAGATATATATATATATATAATATATATATATATAGAAAAAATGGTTAACAAAATGAACTCAAAACATGATCAAACTAATAAAAGACATAACAAAAATCATTGCAAAACATATCAAGGGGGCCTCCTAGGATATGTTGTCAAGATAGACACTTGGAAACTAAAGGCAATTGTACACCTATCAGAAAAGTCCTCTTGTATTAATGTAGTTCATAAACTTAGTACAAAATAGTAATCTTGTTTAGAGATAACAAGTGAAAATACATGACCAACTCTGTTTCTCCCTCATTCACCTATTTTATATAGAAATTATCAAACTGGAATTGACTTTACCCAAACATGGGGTCAGGTAAGCATTTAAGCAAAAATAAAATATTTACAAAGGAAAAAAAGCAATTTGATTAGTTCTCCTTGATCTCCTGTGACTCAAATACGGATTTCCAGGTCCAATTGCTCAAATTCCAACTGATGGAGAAAAATCTAGTGATTTCTTAAACTAACAACAGGAATTGTTGAGCAAACACCCTCTGTCGACCAATCATTGAATTGAGGGTTGCGACCAGCTATGTGGAGGCAAGATAGGTAATCATCGATTAAATGAACATTTTGAACATATTCCAAGTGTCAAAATCAGATTGGCTGACATGGAACCCCATGGAACTTGGAATATTTACAAGAATTCTTCTATTATTGATATCCTATAATTGTAGGGATTCCTGTAGGTGTTGATTCACAAATTAGTAACTTAATAAACGCTTCTAATTAATATTCATGAATTAAAAAGAGAAGATTTTTCTTATGTAGGATGATTACCTTTATTATAAACTTTTTACACCATTGCCCTCACGGAAATTGGTAAAAGGGAAGAATTTTAGCTCAAAATCAAGGATACAAAGGGTTGAAACAAGGTGGTCAAAAATACCAAAATTTGCATCCAACAAAGCTTTCAGAAAATCCAGTTTTACATGACAAGTCGAAGCACATTGAGATCAAGTACCACTACATCTGAGACATGGTATAGAAGGGAGCAGTGAGGCTCCAATACATTTCTACAGATGATCAGGTTGCTAACATTCTCACAAAGCCTCTATCCCAAATGAAGTTTGTATACTTTAGGGACAAGCTTGGAGTGGTTGAGAATGCCTCTTGTTGCCACCTTGCTTGCACACCTAGGTAATGTGGGAAAAATCCTCAACCCCACAAGGTGTGATCTTGGTGGCAAAACTAAGAGAAGGGGTTGTCACCTAATCCCAACTCTCTCCGTTAAAGCTCTCTCCTAGTTAAATTAAGGCGGGTGGTCCCTAAAGAAGGTTAATAAAGTGAAATGTGAGGTTCTAGGAGATTAAGAATAAGGGAATTACTTCTCAAACGTAACTTGAGTCAAGATATAAGCAAGCATGTAAATGTATGAGCAATATAAAGATATATATTCAATGATAATCAATGCAACATTGAAGAAATAAGAATATAAATCAGTGCCTTGTAAATGATTGCTCAAATAGAGATAATAAGTACTTGCTCAAATGAAAATTCAAAGTACAAATGATAAATAGTCCTACAAAATCAATGTTAGATGAAGATGAACAAATAAAATATCACTTGCAAATATAAATGGAAATTGTACTTGTAAAGGAAGTTCTCAAGTAGCAAAATATAATGACATCAAATACAATGAGCCAATTAAACATCAAAATGACAAGTACATTAGATAACAATATCTGGGCGTTGACAAGTCCATAAAAGACTGTTTATGGGTGTTGATCAAGGACTATGTGACCTCCTTTGACTGCGATTTTTGTGGAAAATTTTTTGTTTGGGTAGGCCGCAATGACTGGCACAGAAACCAATAATTTTTGGGCACTTTGACCTGCATTGACCACAGGGTGAACTTCAGGTTGACCAACTTTGACTGCAGATTTGTTGATTTTTCTAGGCTGACTTTGACCAGCAAGAGAGGTCGAGTTCCTCTTTCTTTGACCGAGCTGCTAAGGATTGTTTTGGGGCACACACTGTAGTTGTTTCACTGTTGTTGACTGAGGGCAAAATCACAAATTTGACTGGGTTGTTTTGGACAGTAGTTTTAATCATCTATTGGCAAGTCAATTTTGACTTTATTGTACTCTCTCTCTGTGTTGAACATTTGATATAATAATAAGAAGAATTGATCAAAGGGTTTTCCCCATCTTGGGGTTTTTCCCTGGCATTCGCCAAATACTGTTGTTCTCTTGTCTTGGCTTATCTTCTGCATTTATTGTTTATGTTCTATCCAGAATTATTGTCAGTGTGATTAATGGTTAATGTGATTTTTATTGATAATTAAGTGGAAATCGCCACTGGGCTCATATAAGGACATTGAAGTAATTGTTGCAAGCATAGAACATACCATTGTTATCTAAAATTAACAGCATGCCCTTTCTCTTCAAGTAGGCCTCAAAAAGGAGCTTTAAACAACTATAAATAGCCATGCATTCGACCTATTGGGAGAGGCATCAATCAATGAATTCAATCTGAAGTTTGAAGAGCAGAAATAAGAGCGAATAAGCCTTGAAAAGGAGAAAAGAACTAAAGAGAATGAAGGAGTGACACTTGTCAAAAGAAAGAAGCCGAAATTATTGTCTTTATTCCACACGTGCAAGTTTCCTGAAGTGTTGCAAGGCCGAAAAATGCAGCACTGAACAAACCGAAAATTGCAGAGATGAAAGAAAGGACCAAGACCCTAACTGACCTGATTTTAGATGTTTTTCTTGACTTGATCTTGGAAGTTTGACTCATCTTCATGGGAGGTTGACTTGGTGGATTGGAGGAGGTTATTTGTCTTGGTCTTAGGTCTTGGTTGTCTCATTTGATTTGGTCCATGAAAGAAGAGAATAATTTTTTGGGTTTTCCCCTAGAAGAGGGGTTTTGCCGTGGATGAGAGCCTACATCTTGTGTCCTTGATATTCATGTTTATGGTTTTGGTAGTTGCTTGATGATTAGAAGTTAAAGAAGACATAAAGAAGCTAATAAGAATTTTGAGAACATTACAAGTAATTACAAAAAATAAAAAAATATTTTTGCCTTCATGATTTTCTAACATGCTATCAAAGCTAAGGTGAACAAGAAGAGGGAAAAGGCAGCTTGAAGATCACATTAAGAAGGGATCAAGTGAGATCATAAGGAGAAGAAGGGTCTCATCTTTTGACCTGTAAAAATCAAGAAATATATCATTGGGAATTCAAAAAAAAATGCTAATATTCAAGTCTTGACAAGGCCAAATGCCCTGTAAGGAAGACCGAAGTTGTAACCACATCAAAAAGGGAAGATGGTTGAATTACTAAAACTAATTATAGATATAGTTTTGAGCACAACTAGTAATCTAAAAATGAGAATATGCTACCGTATATGGTTGCAAATCTATATAATTCATGAAATTTGTAAGGATCTGAAACCTTGAAGCTACCATCCAGAATTTGCAGACGATGTAATAACAGTCTTTGCTACATGATGCAAATCAACACTACAACACCTAATCAGAAATCTGTAGTTATGAAGTGCCTTAACAATATACCAAGAGATCCGAGTAGTATAAGGTACTAGGTATATTAATTGCAAGAAAGGCCGACACCTAACAATGAGTTATATATCAGTTTCTAACAAGACCTATAGAAGGATCTTCATCTCGCAAGTTGTGTCACCTGGAAGAAAATTCTAGTCCGTGTCTATTAAAAGAGAACTAGATCTATTTAAGAAACAATCTTGTGTGCTTATTGAAGGCCCTAGTTTAAAGGGACGAGTCTGTAATAAAAGGCTACCAGGAAAAGTTCTTTGTGCATATACTATCAAAAGGAACCAGTCTATATCAATGTGAGGAAAAGTCTCCTTGAGGACCTATAGCAGCTCATTATATCCTAACCAGAAGTTGAGAAGACCAGTGGAATTATCCTTTGTTTTGCATTCTTTGAAGTCTCTTTGGAAGGAACACTTGGAAGAAGCAGTCTAAAACACCCTTTAATCTTGACATATTTAAAGCATTCATGGCATCTTGGAAAAACCATTGCAAAAAACTTATTATGGAGAAGAAGATAAGCAATCCTTGAGGTAAGTATAATTGCTTTATCCATTCAATTGTCTAATCCTTAGTATATTAGGGTTTTGAAATCTTTTTTTTGTTCAAGGGTTTTGTTGACAGTGTTGGAAATCTGTCAACCAAGGGGGTCTTCCCAATGTGAAATCTCAACTAAACCTCAAACTGTTTGGAGTAGGAGCCCCATCTAGAGTATAGGCCTGGCAACCGTAAATCTAAGGTTTGCCTCGACTGCAATGAATAACATAAGAGAGTATGCACATAACCTTTGAAATTGGCAAGAAAGTTGACACTGTGAAACACCAATCACAATATGTAAAATAAGACTTTCGCAAGAGGGGAGTAAGAGTAAGTCTCTAGAAGAAAAGAAATAGTACTATACTAAGAGAGGCATGCGAGAGCAAGGAAAGATTTCGTCAGTTATCTAGCGAAATAGTTCACATAGACACAACAAACATTAAAGCAAATACAACACACATTGAACAAGATAAGCACCAAAGCCACCGAAATAGTTCAATTTCTTTAGTACAGATGACAACAACATATATCGCAAACATTCAAAGAATAGTCTTACAACATTTACGACATACGCATGAAAGTGTGTTGGCTTAGCGAGATTTTGATTATTAGGCGAAAGATCCAAGTACACAGTTACAATGGCAAACCACTAGCTCCAATAGTGGAACATTAAGTCACTTCTTGCTTCTCCAAAGAATAATCTTCTCTCCTTATGCTAAGCTAGAGAAGCCAAGGCTAGCTCTCCAAAAACTATGCCTCCAAAATCCCTTTGCTTGAGTTATGAGGGTGTATTTATAACAAGAGGAATGACCTTTCATATCCCCATGACACTTGAGCTTCCCTCATGACTCTCAAACTTCTAATGTGACCTTTGGACTTTTATATGACTTTGGACTTTTCCTAAAGACTCTTTTGTCCATATATGACTACATGAATTTTCATATTCCACATGACTCTTGGACTTCCACACATTACATTTTGTCTTTTCCCTTTGATAGTTACATCATTACATCCACAAATGATGCGACAAGACACATGGACACACATGACATTGTGATGGCACTGGCACAAGTCACAACTTGACAATGATGACATGGACTCCAGAGTCCATGATGAAGTGGCAATGCCAAGTTGTTCTCTTGTTGCTTTGTCTTCAATCTTCGAGAGAGGTCTATTCAGTACTTCATCTTCATGAAAGATCTACTTTATTCTTCTTCTTCACCCTCCAAGAGGCTAAAAATAGGGAGCCTTCACTATGATTTTGACCCTCCAACTTCTACTGCAATCTGGTGTCCCTTCATCTTCTTGCACAAAGATCGACATGTCTTTACAGTTCCGTAAGTGTCTACTAGTATGGTCTCCTCCTTCTCTTCAATCATCATCTTGTCATGAAAAGATATAGTACCTACAACTGGAAAATCACTCATGACAAAACGACATTGGTCCAAAAAACTCATATTCTAACATGCTTCATGAAAATCACTGATGGAGCTAGAACTAGGTATTGAGCTGGAAGGAAGGCTCAGGGATTGCGCAGTGCGCAATTCCAGAGGTCAGGAGTGGAGGACTGAGGCTTGTGATGAAGGTCAAGCTCATTATGCCCAGGTATCATGCCTAGGTATGCCCGATCCTGAGTTGCAACTGGAAAAACCTACCTCGCCATACAATGGAGGCCTCAACGATCCCCCATGTGTTAACCCCAAAGTGAGCTAGATCACCCTCTGTTATGGTCTTGCACCTCACGAAATGGAGTGTCTAGTCAGCAAACTGAATCCCTGGATCCCATAACCAAATTTGTTGTAGTGTAGTCTTGATAACTACTGGAATCCATCTGCCCCACATCTTTGCTCCCTGCATGCAATCAATATATAGACTCCATACATCATGAATCAATCTAATGCATACAAAGTTGTCTTGCGCCTACCATACCACACCATGGGATCTGCTATCTTGTCTCCTAGAAGCGCACCCTGATACTGCCTGGAGACTAAACATCTGCTCGTAAGAAAGGTCAACCACCTGCTCTATATGCTCATGTGACACCTCGGAATGCCTCGCCCAAAATGTGTCATGCATCCCCTTAAGTGTGAACTTAAGGGTGGAACATACACTACCTCCGTAGCAAACCATGCACTCCCCAAACTTGTACCTATCAGCTTGTGCCCTAACCCAATGCCACTATTGAGAAGTCTCTCCCCTAGTGTGTTAAGTTGCATCCAAATATCTCAAGTGAGCTTCCTGCACCCTGTTGCTCATGCCTAGAGTGTAAAGGACAACAGCCAAATCATTTGTGCCTACAAGCGATGTAGAAGAGGGATAGGTATGTGAGTCCCCATGGATACCATCAAATGTCACCCATCTACGTCCTCATCAATCCTAGGTGAACTACACCCAAAGGTATGCCTGGTGTCCCTGTCGATAAGTCTCCTTGGAGGCAACACTCCAAGACCCTGTCATGCATCACCATACGCCCCGACATACCATCGAATATCCCTATATTCCTCAGCATGACACTATACCCTGCAGCCTATCCCTACACACTACTAGATACCCAGTGCTACTGTCGTACCATTCTTTACTGTCTCGTATCCTACCAGTGTCACTGTACTTGACACTCCCCATGTGTACTCAATGCGATGTGAATCGTTCCTACTCCACAACAGAAACCAACATGCTAGAGCAAACCTCCATGCATCTCCATGCTCCTCTACAGACCACTACTCATCACTGCATATCCCTATACAACACTGGATGTTGGGGTGTAAAATTAGGTCTATATGCATCAGGTCGCATCCCTCTGCAAAACACTGCACTCTCTAGCATATCTCTGTGCACCATTGGGTACCAATGCCTACTGTCGTACCACCCTATATCATATGGCATCTCGCATGTGCCAACACATCCACCACTCTGCTAGTAAGCCCTCTATGATGTGCGCCGTGAAAATTTCTAAACTGAAATTCTATTACAGCAGCAACTGATTTATTTCACCTAATTATTATTCTTAATAAGTCATATACGAAATTCCTTCAGCAAATATTAAAATAAATTCTATTGCAGTTATCACATAATTACCTAGAGAAAAAATACATGCACAAGAATCAATCACATTGACACGGTTATTTTTCAACAATTGTCCCCAGGAAAACCCAATGCGGGAACATCGGTGCAGCAAACGAGGGCTTTATTTATCTTCAACAGCAATTACTTTTAAAAGGAATGATTATTACAAAGAAATTGAAAGAAAACACCTAAGACTTTCCCTCTGAGACCATCTGACACTTTGGACACACTACTCCCACTTTTGCGTCACTCTAATTGACCAACCGTGGCTTTGAGTGGCTCTGCGTCCCTCCGCGTCACCCTGCATAGGCCCTGCGTCTCTCCTCTGGACTACGTCTCTCTTTCTTCTCTATCTTCCACTGAACCCGTGTCACCTCCTCCTCGATCACTTCCTGTTGATGAAGCCCTCCTCTTCCTCCACCTTGCAACTCCCTCCGAAACCAATCTCCTCTTCCTTGAGAATCGAATTTCCATGAGATACTGAGTATCTGTCAGTGTATCTCCAAATGACCCTCAAGTCTTCTCTTATACTTTTCCTGTTGATGAATCAACGGCCAAGATTAAGTCCCTAATCAAAGGCTAAGATTAAAACTAGTGTTGATAATATCAGTATCGGGAAAATATCGGCAAGGGTCCAGAAAATATCTTATCGGCAATATCGGCAAAAATATCGGCAAATATCGGCAAATATCGGCAAGCATAAAAAATAATTTTTTCAAATTTTTAAATATAGCCGATATTTTGCCGATATTTTCAAAATATCGCGATATTTTGCCGATATTTTGAAAATATCGCGATATTTTCTCGGCGATATATCGTTTTGCCGAAAATATCGCGATATTTTCGAATATTGCCGATATTACCAACAGTGATTAAAACAGATTCGATCCTCTTCTCTTAGAACCTTCTCTTCCTTATCTTTATTAATACCCATTAATATTTTTATTTTCCTAAGTTTAGACTTAGGAACCCATTAAAAATATTAATTATTTTAATAACTCCTTATCCGGATGGAATTTCTCAAAATGATTTCTGGGTCTTGGAGATCTCATGTGCCTTAGCCTCCCCTCCAAAATTCAAGGCTAGAGCACATCCGATGATACCAAAAATCAACACTCCCTCTTAGACAGGAATGTGCTCTAACAATGTTTCAACATAGAAACATCACACCGATCTTCTGCATTAGTACCTGTGTTGATGCTTGGCTTGCTGCCTCACATCCCTTGCACTGCTGCTTCATGTACTGCTGCCCAAGACACTGCCACTACCACTGCTGCTCCTGTACTACAGCTCCCTCTCAACTTGCTGCATCACGCTACCCATAGAACTGCCACTGCTAATTGCTGCACTGCAACTTCTGATACTTATCCATTATTAAAATGGATTCTTTACCATCCCCAACTTCTCCCTGAAATGAACAAACTTTGTTCTTCCTAGAACCTTGGTGAGGATGTCTGCCACCTGTTCTCCTGTATGAGTGTACCTCAACTATACTGCTCCTCAAAGTTGGACATAACCTCTGACAAAGTGACACCTAATATCAATATACTTCGACCGATCATGAAATACTGGATTCTCAAAGAGCTTGATGCAACTCTGATTATCACACATGATCCCAATCGCTTCCGTCCTTCTCCTGAATAGATTGACAATCAATTTACTAAGCCATATGGCTTCGCACGAAGTTGTGCTAGTTGCCTTATATTCTGCTTCAACTGAGCTCAAAGCCACGGATTTTTGTTTCCGACTGCACCAGGAGGTCATTCTGGATCGAATGTTAAAACAATACCTAGTTGTACTTTTCCGATCTACTGAACTTCCAGCCCAATCTGCGTCAATGAACCCACAAAGCCTGATATCATTGCCTCTGGCGTACAATAGTCCATGCTCGATTATTCCTTGTATATACCTAAGAACATGTTTGGTTGCTGTCGAGGTCGCCCTCTTAGGTTCTACCATGAACTGACTAAGGGTGTTGACAATGTAACAAATGTCTGGCTTGGTATTGACCAGATACATCAGGGACCCTATGAACTATCTGTAAAAGGTGGGATCAACATCTTTATCTTGAGATGCATCAATCTTCTTCCAATTGGTGATCATTGGAGTAGCCATAGGTCTACAGTCCTGCATCCTGAATATCTTCAAGATTTTTGTAGCATATCTCCCTTGTCACAGGAAGATCTCACCCTTCTGTTGCCAAACTTCCAACCCCAAAAAATAATGCATCTGTCCCAAATCCTTCATGTCCAATTTTGTGCCTAGGTCCTTCTTGCAAACTTTGATGAGCCTAGATGATCCTGTCAGGAAGTGATCATCCACAGATAACACTAGGATTAGAGGCTCATTCTCTACAACCAGATAGTAGAGATTAGGGTCTGCATTACACTTGACAAACCCCATCTTCTGTAAGTAGCCATCAATTCGATTGTACCATGCCCTAAGTGCTTGTTTCAACCCATACAAGGCTTTCTTTAATCTACATACATGAGATTTCTTCTCATGTGTCTCAAAACGTTCTAGTTGTTCGATGTATACTTCCTCTTCTATTACCCCATTCAAGAATGTCGTCTTGACATCCATCTGATAAATCTCCCACCCCAACTGCGGTGCAAGAGATATCACGGTCCTAATAGAAGTATACCTGGCTACTAGGGCGAAGGTTTGTTCGTAGTCTATCCCTTCCTTTTGAGCATACCCCTTACCCACAAACCTGGCTTTTTATTTCTCCACACTCTCGTCTACAACATATTTGACCTTATACATCCACCTCGAACCTACTACTGATCTGTCCTGAGGCCTATGTACCACTTCCCAGACATCATTGACCATTATAGAGTTGTATTCCTCCACCATAGCATCTACCCATACTTGATGTTGAATGGCCTCCTGAAAACTAGAAGGTTCCCCAACCTGAGCTACTAAGGCCTGGTATCTGTCTCGTTGTCTTCGCTCCCTTTTAGTATTCCGTGGTGCACCAATAAAGCCCTCTCCACCCCATAGAAATTGTCGGGGTTCCCGCTCATTCTTCCACTAGTAGTAGGTACATCTATCAACTCCTCTTCTTCCTAAGATTCCTCCTGTTCTAAAGCCTTATCTTCAGAAGGATTTCTGGTACCAGTTTCCATTGGTTGAAGTGGTTTGACCAACAGCTCATCTTTCGACTGCTCCTTAAAGCCATTTCTCAGTATTTTATGAAAGCTCTATCCTCCATGAACTTTACATCCCGCCGACTTACTACCTTCCTACTCCCTGGAAGATAGACTCTATATGCCTTAGCATTCTCGCTATATCCCACAAGATGAAGGTGACAAAGTATTAGGCACCACTACGAGTTTTTGTGGACATCGGCCTGCAGATGTCTAAGTGTATCAATCCTAGCACACTCTTCGCCCTATCGTTACCTCTGGAAAACGCAGCTTTGGCATACTTGCCCACAGCATACCCTTTGCATACATCATCCCATTCAATACTTAGTTCTAGAACTCCTGACAATGTTTTCCTGAGAATTCTCAGAGCCCCATGGTGTAAGTATCCCATCCTCCTGTGCCATAGCTCATTCAAGTCTTTATCTCCATTACTGCATATCAGTGCCATTGGTGATTCTAGTTGTAACCTGTACAACCTGCTACTTCTGATTCCAATCTGAGCCTTCTTTTTCCAACTCGTGTGTTTGACATATACTTTCTTCGTAATGAAGAAAACGTCATAGCCCTTGTTTTCAAGTTGAGATACGAAAAGTAAGTTCATACCCAATCCCGACACATGCAGCACATTGGTTGCCCGAAATTGCTCTCCTGCTTCAGTTTGAAACACTATGGTACCTCTTCCTACTGGAGTACACCTTGCCATATTCCCCATGGTGATCTAAAAATTCATTCTTTCTTCCTGATAATCGAAAAACATTCTCGGATTCCTATCATATGCCAAGAAGCTCTATTGTCTATATACCAGACCTCTTAGGAAGCAGAGCTTGCAAGACAAGTAGCTTCTTCTTCCAATCTGGAAGCAAATATTGAATATTCGTCCCTTGTGCATTCTTCTGGAAATCTGCGCGAGTCCCCTTGAGTGGATGACTCTATATCATGCTCTTGACCCATAATTGATTTTCCTTTCCTGTTGTCGAATCACTGCTCTGATACCGTGTGAAAATTTCTAAACTGCAATTGTATCGCTGCAGCAACTGATTTATTTCACCTACTATTATTCTTAATAAGTTATGTACGAAATTCCTTCAGCAAATATTAAAATAAATTCTACTGCAGTTATCACACAATTACCCAGAGAAAAAATACATGCACAAGAACCAAACACATTGACACAGTCATTTTTGGACAATTGTCCCCGGAAAAACCCTATGCGGGAAAACCGGTGTAGCACATGAGGGCTTTATTAACCTTCAACAACAATTGCCTTTACAAGGAATGATTTTTACAGAGAAACTGAAAGAAAACACCTGAGGCTTTCGCTCTGAGACCATCTGACACTTTGGAGACCTTGCTCCCACTTCTGCGTCACTCTGACTTGACCCAGCGTGGCTTTCCGTCCCTTTGCATCAGCCTACGTAGGCCCTGCATCTCTCCTCTGGGCTACTTCTCTCTTTCTAGTCCCTACGTACATCTATCAACTTCTCTTATTCCTGAGATTCCCTCTGTTCTGAAGCCTTATCTTCAGGAGGATTTCTAGTACCAGTTTCCGCTAGTTGAAGTGGTTTGACCAACGACTCGTCTTTCGACTACTCCTCGGAAAACATTTCTCGGGATTTTATGAAAGCTCTATCCTCCATGAACTTTACATCCCACCGAATTACTACCTTCCTACTCCCTGGAAGATAGACTCTATATGCCTTACCATTCTCACTATATCCCACAAGATATCCTTTCTCAGCAATTTGACTTAATCTCTTTCTCCTCTTCAAGTATACGGCAATATGATAAATTCCCAAATATCCTGAAATCACTGACTTCAGCTGTCTTCGCAGTGAAGAACTTCTCGAGAGTGATTTTGCCTAATGCCCTGTGTGGAGTCCTATTATGGGCATAGACAGTCATGTTGCATGCTTCTGCCCACGGGAATTTAGGCATATCCTGATCATACAACATTGCCCTAGTTGCTTCCACAATAGTCCTGCTTTTCCTTTCTGCTACTCCATTATGCTCCGAATTGTAGGGAGTTGTCCACTCCCTTTTGATGCCTTCCTTAACGCAAAAATCGATGAAGTCCTTGTCAACATATTCTCCACCATTGTCCTAGTGCAACACTTTTATCTTCTTTCCTATCAGATTATCCATTAGAGCCTTGAACTCTTTGAATCGACCGAAAACCTCATCCTTGGTTTTCGAAAAGTAGGTCCAAGTCTTCCTAGGATGGCCATCGATAAAGGTGACGAAGTATTTGGCACCACTAAGAGCTTTTGTGGACATCAGTCCGCAGATGTCTGAGTGTATCAATCCTAGCACACTCTTCGCCCTGTTGTTACTTCTGGAAAACGCAGCTTTTGCATAAATGCCAAGAGCACACCCTCTGCATACATCATCTCGTTCAGTACTTAGTTCTAGAACTCCTGATACTGTTTTCCTAAGAATTCTCAGATCTCCATGGTGTAAGTGTGTCATCCTCCTGTGCCATAGCTCATTCAAGTTTTTATCTCCATTACTGCTTATCAATGCCATTGGTGACTCTAGTTGTAACCTGTACAACCTGTTACTTCTAATTCCAATCTGAGCCTTCCTTTTCCAACTTGGGTGTTTGACATATATTTTCTGCTTAATGAAGAAAACGTCATAGCGCTTGTTTCGCAGTTGAGATACGGAAGGTAAGTTCATCCCCAATCCTTGCACATGTAGCACATTGGTAACCTAAAGTCGCTCTCATGCTTCAGTTTGAAACACTATGGTTCCTCTTCCTACTAGAGCACACCTTACCATATTCCCCATGGTAATCTGAAAATTCATTCTTTCTTCCCAATAATCTGAAAAAACATTCTTGGATTCCTGTTATATGCCAGGAAGCTCAATTGTCTATATACTAGACCTCTGAGGAGGCAGAGCTTGCAAGGCAAGCGACATATTATTCTAATCTAGAAGCTAACATCGAATATTTGTCCCTTGTGCATTCTTTTGGAAATTTGCGTGAGTCCCCTTGAGTGGATGCCTCTACATCATGCTCTTGACCCATAATCGATTTTCCTTTCTTGCTATCGGATCTTTCTTCTGATACCATGTGAAAATTTCTAAACTGAAATTATATTACTGCAGCGACTGATTTATTTCACCTACTTATTATTCTTAATAAGTTATTTACGAAATTCCTTCAACAAGTATTAAAATAAATTCTACTGTGGTTGTCACAGAATTACCCAAAGAAAAAATACATGCACAAGAATCAATCACATTGACACAGTTATTTTTGGACAATTGTCCCCGAAAAAACCCAATGCGGGAAAACCAATGTAGCAGATGAGGGCTTCATTAATCTTCAACAATAATTGCTTTTACAAGGAATGATTTTTATAGAGAAACAGAAAGAAAACACCTAAGACTTTCCCTTTGAGACCATCTAACACTTTGGAGACCCTGCTCCCTACTCCCACTTCTGTGTCACCCCTGCGTCACTCTGATTGACCTAGCGTGGCTCTGTGTTTCTCTGCGTCAGACTGTGTAGGCCCTGCATCCCTTGTCTGGACTGCTTCACTCTTTCTAAGTTGTCTTCCATTGACCCTGTATCACCTCCTCCACGATCACTGCCTGTTGTTAAAGCCCTCCTCTTCCTCCACCCTGCAACTCCCTCTCAAATCGATCTCCTCTTCCTTGAGAATCGAATTTCCATGAGATACTGAGTATCTGTCAGTGTATCTCCAAATGCCCCTCAATTCTTCTCCTGTACTTTTCCTATTGATGAATCAACAGCCGAGATTAAGTCCCTAATCAACGGCTAAGATTAAAACAGACTTGATCCTCGTCTCTTAGAAGCTTCTCATCCTTATCTTTATTAATACCCATTAATATTTTTATTTTCCTAAGTTTAGACTTAGGAAACCATTAAGAATATTAATTATTTTATTAACTCCTTATCTAGATGGAATTTCTCAAAACAATTTCTGGGTCTTGGAGATCTCATGTGCCTTTGTCTCTCCTCCAATTTTCAAGGCTAGAGAACATCCAATGCTACCCAAAATCAACACTCCCTCTTAGCGAGGAATGTGCTCTACCAATGTTTCACTATAGAAACATCACACTGATCTTCTACATCGATACTTATGTTAATGCTTGGCTTGCTACCTCACATCCCCTGCACTGCTGCTTCCTGTATTGTTGCCCATGACACTGCCACTACCACTACTACTCCTGTGCTACAACTCCCTCTTAACCTGCTGCATCATGCTGCCCATAGCATTGCAATTGGTAACTGTTGCACTGCAACTTCTTATACTTATCCATTATTGAAATGGATTCTTTACCATCCCCATCTTCTCCTTGAAATGAACAAACTGTGTTCGTCCTAGAACCTTGGTGAGGATGTCTGCCACCTGTTCTCCTGTAGGAGTGTACCTAAATTGTATTTCTCTCATTAGACACAGTCTCTGACTAAGTGACACCTGATATCAATATGCTTCGACTGATCATGAAATACTAGATTCTCAAAGAGCTTGATGCAACTTTGATTATCACACATCATCCCAGTCGCTTCCATCCTTCTCCTGAATAGATTCACAAGCAATTTCATAAGCCATATAGCTTCGCACGAAGCTGTGCTAGCTGCCATATATTCTGCTTCAACTGAGCTCAGAGCCACGTATTTATGTTTCCTACTACACCAGGAAGTCATCCCTGATCTAATATTGAAACAGCACCCAATTGTACTTTTCCAATCTACTAAACTTCTAGCCCAATCTACGTCAGTGAACCCACTCAGCCTGATGTCATTGCCTCTGGCATACAATAGTCCATGCTCGATTGTTCCTTGTATATACCTAAGAACATGTTTGGTTGTTGCCCAGTGCGCCCTCTTAGGTTCTACCATGAACTCACTGAGGGTGTTGACAACGTAACAAATGTCTGGCTTGGTATTGACCAAATACATCAAGGACCCTATGAGTTGTCTGTAAAAGGTGGGATCAACATCTTTATCTTCTGATGCATCAATCTTCTTCTAGTTGGTGATCAATGGAGTAGCCATAGGTCTACAGTCTTGCATCCTGAATCTCTTCAAGATTTTTGTAGCATATTTCCCTTCTCCCAAGAAGATCTCACCCTTCTGCTACCAAACTTCCAACCCCCAAAAATAATGCATCTGTCCCAAATCCTTCATGTCCAATTTTGTGCCTAGGTTCTTCTTGCAGCCTTTGATGAGCCTGGATGATCCTGTCAGGAAGAGATCATCCACATATAACACTAGGATTAGAAGCTCATTCTCTATAACCAGATAGTATAGATTAGGGTATGCATCACTCTTGACGAACCCCATCTTCTGCAACTAGCCATCAATTCGACCGTACCATGCCCTAGGTGCCCGTTTCAACCCATACAAGGCTTTCTTTAATCTGCATACATGAGATTTCTTCTCATGTGTCTCAAAACCTTCTGGTTGTTCGATGTATACTTCCTCTTCTATTACCATGTTCAAGAATGTCGTCTTGACATCCGTCTGATGAATATCCCACCCCATATGTGCTACAAGAGATATCATGGTCCTAATAGAAGTATACCTGGCTACTGGGGCGAAGGCTTTTTCGTAGTCTATCCCTTCCTTCTGAGCATACCCCATAGCCACGAACCTGGCTTTGTATTTCTCCACATTGTCATCTACAACATATTTGACCTTGTAGATCCATCTCGAACCTACCACTGACCTGCCCTAAGGCCTAGGTACCACTTTCCAAACATCATCGACCATTTAGAGTTGTATTCCTCCACCATAGCATCTACCCATACTTGATGTTGAACGGCCTCCTAAAAACTAGAAGGTTCCCCAACTTGAGCTACTAAGGCCTGGTATTTGTCTGCATGTCTTCGCTCCCTTTTACTATTCCTGGGTGCACCAATGAAGCCTTCTGCATCACGTAGAATTTGTCGGAGTTCCCGGCTCGTTCTTCCACTTGTAGTAGGTACATCTGTCAACTCCTCTTCTTCCTGAGATTCCTCCTGTTCTGAATCCTTGTCTTCAGAAGGATTTTTTGTACCAGTTTTCGCTGGTTAAAGTGGTTTGACCAATGGCTCGTCTTTCGACTACTCCTTGGAAGGCATTTCTCGAGATTTTCTGAAAGCTCTATCCTCCATGAACTTTACATCCCGTGGAATTACTACCTTCCTACTCCCTGGAAGATAGACTCTTTATGCCTTAGCATTCTCGCTATATCCCACAAGATATCCTTTATCAACAGTTGATCTAATTTTTTTCTCCTCTTCGAGTATACAGCAATATGCTAAACTCCCAAATATCCTGAAATGGCTGACTTTAGGTGTCTTCCCAATGAAGACCTTCTCCAGAGTGATTTTGCCCAATGCCCTGTGAGGAATCTTGTTTTGGACATAAATTGTCGTGCTGCATGCTTCTGCCCACAAGAATTTAGGCATATCCTAATCATACAGCATTTCCCTAGTTGCTTCCAAAATAGTCTTGTTTTTCCTTTCTGCTACTCCATTCTGCTCCGAATTGTACGGAGTTGTCGACTCCCTTCTAATGCCTTCCTCAGCGCAAAAATCAGTGAAGTCCTTGTCAACATATTCTCCACCATTGTCCGAGCACAACACTTCTATGTTCTTTCCTGTCATATTCTCCACTAGAGCCTTGAACTCTTTGAATCGAACGAAAAACTCATCCTTGGTTTTCAGAAAGTAGATCCAAGTCTTCCTAGAATGGTCATTGATGAAGGTGACGAAGTATTCGGCACCACTAAGAGCTTTTGTGCACATCAGTTCACAGATGTCTGAGTGTATCTATCCTAGCACACTCTTCGCCCTATTTTTAATTCTGGAAAACGTAGCTTTTGCATACTTGCCTAGAGTACACTCTCTGCACAGTGCATACATCATCCCTTTCTGTACTTAGTTCTGGAACTCTTGATACTATTTTCCTGAGAATTATTAGAGCCCCATGGTGTAAGTGTCCCATCCTCCTATGCCATAGCTCATTCAATTCTTTATCTCCATTACTGTCAATCAGTGACATTGGTGATTCTAACTGTAACTTGTACAACCTGTTACTTCTGATTCCAATCTGGGCCTTCTTTTTCCAAATTGGGTGTTTAACATATAGTTTCTCCTTAATGAAGAAAACGTCATAGCCCTTGTTTTCAATTTGAGATATGGAAAGTAAGTTCATCCCCAATCCTGACACATGCAGCACATTGGTTTCCCGAAGTCGCTCTCCTGCTTCGGTTTGAAACACTATGGTACCTCTTTCTACTGGAGTACACCTTGTTGGCATTATGGCCAAAGTGTTGTCCTTGATGGCAACCTATTCAGGTGATGGATCCTATACAGGACAGTAGCAGAGCTTGTGTACATCAGGACAGTAGCAGAGATTGATGATCA